>JAJEOU010000371.1:6106520-6227598 GCA_021534815.1 Acrocephalus arundinaceus
GGGGTTTGGATGAGGTGAGCCCTGCAGAGCTCTTCCCATGCAAACCATTCCAGGATTGCATGGGGAGAAGGGGCTGCTCCTTGGACTCCATGCACTGCCTTGACTCCTCCTTGTCTCTGCTGGAGCCCACATGCAGCAGGCAAAGGCAGCCCCTTCTGTGGCCTTTGCTGGCCCTGCCTTCCCCAGGGGCTGACAGAGCCAGCTGGCCCAGGTGACCTTGAGGCTTTGCAGGGCTCAGGCGCAGCGGCTGTGCCAGGCTCAGGGCTGAGGTCACACTCTGTGGGCTGGGGCAGAGCCCAGGCAGAAAGGAGCCCTGAAGCAGCAGCAGCAGCTCTGCAGTGCTGGCCACCAGGCCGGGCTGCCAAGGGAGGTTTGTGGCCATGGCCTGGAAGCAGCTGCTGCTGCCAAGGTGCCTTTGGTGCCTCAGGCTCTCCCTGGCACCAGCTGCCAGCCGGCACTCTGCACTTGTGCCCGAGGCCTTCAGTGTCTTGGGGCTGGCCTGGGGCTTTTCCTGCAGCAGGATCTGCCCTGGTCCTGGCACAGGAAAAGGCAGTCAGGAGGCTCTGCCAGGAAATGGGCTGAAACAACTCCAACAAGGCCTGTTTTGCTTGAGAATTGCTTCCTAGAGCACTATATTCTAATAATTTTATAGCTCCTATACTGTGGTGTAAATAACTCTTTTTCTTAAAAATATACTCTGTGGTGTAAATAAAGCATTCTAATTGTGATCAGAATCAATCATAGCTGTATTTATAGAAATATACCTGTTATTCCATTGTTAATCCTGTAGGATAAATTGCATTTTGGTTCAATTCCACCTGTCCAGTCTTTTACACATAAACGTTTGATAGAGTTTTTGGGCTCAGGATTGGATCCAGCTGCTCCCAGTCTCCTCTCATAGATGGAATTTAAAATGTCCTAGGCATCCTGGATGGGTTTGAGGATCCATGGTGGCTGTTGGGTGTCATTTCTCCACCTCATGACTCTGCAGAATTTCTCCACTGAAGAAATGAAGCTTTTGCCTGAAGCTCCCACTCTGCCCATGACAGGAACCCCTGGAGTGTCTGGGACATCCCGGCTCTTTGGCAGCCTGGGGACTCCTGGGATGTCACCGTGGAGCCCCTGTGAGTGCCTGTGACAGATGGGTGCCTTTGCAGCCCAAGGTGCCCTGGGATGTCCCCATGGAATGGCTGTGACTGCCTCTGAGCACAGGGCTCTTTAGCATCCCCAGAAAGCCCTGGGAGGTCTCCAGGATCCTTGAGTCCAACTCCTGGCCCTGCACAGGACACCCCAACAATGCCAGCCTTGGCCTGGCAGTGCTGTCCAAACGCTGCTGGAGCTCCCAGAGCCCTGGAGTTGGGACCCTTCCCTGGGAGCCTGTTCAGTGTCCCAGCAGCCTCTGGGGGAAAAACCTTTTCCTCACATCCAACCCAAACCTTCCCTGACTCAGCTCCAGCTCTTCCCTCCAGTCCTGTCCCTGGGCACCAGAGGGAAGAGGTTCCCACAGCCCCAGCCAGGGACGCGCTCCCAAGGCTGTTCCAGGGCAGCCAGGGCTGGCACCAGCTGGGATGCTCGGTTTCCATGGGCTGGACTTTAGGAACGGGATTCCCAAATTTTTTGCTCCCACTAAAACCGTGTCACTGCTCACTGCCCTCCAGCCTCCCATTGAAAGTACAAAAGGCAAAGATCCCAGGCTGGGATAAGAACAATTTACTGGGAACAGAGACAAGATAAGGAACAAAAAGGAACAGAAACAATATTGATATCAGAAGGGATAAGACAAACCATATAAAGGGAAAATTACAAAAACATCAACTGGCTCTTCCCAGCTATGTATTTCCTCCTGCCTGGACAGGACACCCTTTGCCTTGGGGAGTGAGAGAGTTCCTTTCCTGGCCTTGCAATGACCAGACATGGAATCAAATACAATGACAATGCTATGTCCAGACTCTCATGTCCTTAAATCTCATCTCACATCATTTCCAGGGGCAGGGAAAGGGACACGTGTCTTCCCAGAAAGAATCACAGGGAACTGTGGGTCAGTAGGCTCTTCAATGTGGGTTTCTGATGTAGGATGAAGTTGCAGCAGCACACAAAGCTCTTCCACAGGGCACTTCCAGGACTTCCCTTACTGGTGCCTTTGCTGGTGTTTGGTCAAGGAAGATCTCCTGGAGAAGCTCTTCCAACACTGGGGACACTCATAGGGCTCTCCCAGTGTGGTGGCGGTGGGTGATGAGGGTGGAGTGCGGTGAGCCTTCCCGCAGTCAGGGCAGCGGAAGGGCTCTCCTCGTGTGAGTGCGCTCAGCAGGGGATGGAGCTGGTCTGAACCTTCCCACTGGGACACTGTGGGCTCTCCCAGTGTGGAGCATTTGGTGGCTGATCAGCTGGGACCTCTGGTTGAAGCCCTTCCCACATTCCCCACACTTGTATGGCCTTTCCTCAGCATGGATGTTCTGGTGGCGGATCAAGTTGGATCTCTGGCTGAAGCTCTTCCCACATTCTCCACACTCATAGGGCCTCTCCCCAGTGTGGATAAGCCTGTGGGTGATGAGATGGGAGTTGAGCTTGAAGCCCATTCCACAGTCGGGGCAGCGGAAGGGCCTCTCCTCTGTGTGAGTGCGCTCGTGAAGGAGGAGATTGGAGCTGGTCTGAAACCTCTTCCCACACTCGGAACACTTGTAGGGCCTCTCCCCGGTGTGGATCCGCTGGTGTCTGATCAGGAGGGAGTTCTTGCTAAAGCTCTTCCCACACTCCACGCACTTGTAGGGCTTCTCCCCACCACTACGCTGCTCATGGAATAGCTCTAAGCCCTGGCTGAAGCCCTGTCCACCTTCCCAGCAAAGGGTGGGTGTTTCCTCCTCAGAGAAGCCTGGAATGGGTTTTGAGCCCCTCCTCCTGCGGGACCTCTGGGGCTTTTCCTCCCTGTTGTATTCGTCCACAGTGGAGCTGCTAAAACCAGCCTTTTCCATAGGATTCTGCTGTGGTGATTTGTCCTTCTGGATCTCCATCCTCAGCTACTTGTCTGGGGGAAGAAAGACAGGAAAAGGATAGGTTTTACCTCCTTGCCAGAGGGAAGGGCAAGAAGGTCCCCCCAGTGATTCCTTGGCAGGATGGCATTGGCAGCGGGGTTGTCCTGCAGCCGGGGGCCATGATGGTCTGTGAGATGGAGCAGGAGAGAGGGGGAAGGGGGCAGTGACTTCCTCCTTACCTGCCTGGCTGTCCTGGGGCATCTTTACTTTCCACTCAGCCTCCTTTTCCATCCAGCTAAGATTTCAGTAATGGGAAATCCTGGTTTGGAGTAAAACAAGGGATGAGCATATTGAGTGAATTGTGGCCCTCCCCCCTCTCTGGGCTCCCCACTTTGGGGTCCTGGGGGACACAGGGCTCTGCTCCTCCAGGCTGCCTCTGCTGGCAGCCACCACTGGGACCCCCCCAATGTCCCCCCAAGAGGCATTTTCCACTCAGCTTTGGAGTTCTTCATTCTCCAAACATCCCCCCGCCAAAAAACCCAGCCCAGAAACCCCCCAAGATATCTGGGCAAAGCTTGGGTTGGTAAGACAGGTGTCTGCTGAGGAAGGCAGGAGACTCTCTTGAAATGGAAAATATAAACCCCCTCCCTCTGAATTATGATTTTGAAATTAACGGGTTCTCAGGCAAAGATATGGAAATAGGAAAAACAGTTCTTTAGTAGGAAAATTAAACTAAAAATGTAGTAGTAAAAAAAACCAAAGATGCTGACAGAGTCAGAATACAACCTGAGACCCACTTAGGCAGGGTGTTGGTAGCAGTGCAATCAAATCGTGGCTGCAGTCCTCCTGGAGTCACAGATGTGGTTTTGATGAAGCAATGATCCTGTAGAAGGGTGTAGTTTTCCTCTGAAGGTCCAGTGCTGGTGCAGATGGGTCTGGAAAACAGCAGTGGGGACATGGAGATTTGGGGTCTGGAGGGTCATGGGTGAAGGAAAGGGGGAACAGGGAGAGCTGGGAGAGCAGGGAAGGGGGTTTGGGGGTTCCAGGATTAAGAAAAGGGGATGGTAGGGGTGGGTAGATGTGGGATAGATGGGGTTAAAAGGGTCCATATAGTCAGGAAAGGGAGCTCCAAGGTTCCCCAGTGTCCCCGTTCCCATCAAAAGGTGGGAAAACCCAGGATGGCTGGGAATAGGGGTCCCGAGTGTCCTCAGAGATATGGGAAGGAGGGGCTGGGTGCTGGGAAAGGCAGGAGTAGGAGTCCAGGGCTCCCAGGGCCAAAGAAAATGGTGGGCCTGGGAGAGGTGGGGTGGCCACGAAAAGGGTTTGGGGGTCCCAGTGACAGAAATGGCTGCTCCCAGTATCAGCCCAGTTTCCCTCCCATGTGGTTCCAGTTTCCTCGGCACTCCCAGTATGAGCCCAGTCACTGCCAGTCCTTCCCCATTATGATGCAGTTTGCCCCCAGCATGGTCCAGGTTGCTCCCACTACATCCACTTGCTCCCAGTTTCCCCATGTCTAGTCCCAGTCACTCCCAGTATGATGCCAGTCTCTCCCAGCACGGTCCCAGTCATGCCCAGTTGCTCCCAGTGTAGACTAGTCACTCCAACTGCTCACAGCAGTTCCCAGCATGGTCCCACTTCTCCCCAGTGTGCCAGTTTGAAAACAAAACCAACAGGAGATCCCCAGTAAGAACTGTTCCATGACCCATTTCTCATAACTCTGGGGGGATATCTTCTGTTAATGGGCCAGCTGTTAAAACCAGGTGGGGCAGTGTTCTTTATCTCTTCCACCACCCACACTCCCTCCAGGGAGATATCTTATCTTAATGGGCCATTGAGTCTCACTGCATGGCTGATCAAATTCCATCATCCCATTGTGAGATGCTCCACCCAGGGGGAGGAGCCAAGCATTCCTACCTGGATATAACCTGAGATTTAACACACCAGAAGCAGCCTGTTTCCACTGGATTCCCAGAGGAACACCAGACCCATCTACACCAGCACTGGACCTTCAGGAGAATCTACACCCTTCTACAGGATCATTGCTTCAACAAAACCACATCTGTGACTCCAGGAGGACTGCAGCCACGATTTGATTGCACTGCTACCAACACCCTGCCTAACTGGGTATCAGGTATTCTGACTCTGTCAGTGTTTTTTACTACTGCATTTTTAGTTTTATTTACTTACTAAAGAACTGGTTTTCCCATATCTTTGGAATGAGAGCCCGCTTATTTCAAAATTAAAGGAGGGGGTTTATGTTTTCCCTTTCAAGGGAGGCTCCTGCCTTCCTTAGCAGACACCTGTCTTTCCAAACCAAGACAGGGTGCTTGACCCAGATGTTCTGGGAGGTCCCTGAGTTGGGGTTTTCTTTGGGGGGGATATTTGAAGAATGAAGAACTGCAAAGTTGAGTGGAAAATACCCCCTTGGGGGACACTGGGGGTCCCTGTGGCAGCTGTCAGACGAGGCAACCTGGAGGAGCAGAGCCCTGTGTGCCCCAGGACCCCAAAGTGGGGAGCCCAGAGAGGGGGGAGTGCCATGATTTGTGGGGGCCTCAACGTCCTGGAGATGGACAGGGGGGAATCCTTGGACCCCTTGCACCCCAAAACAGAGAAAAACGGGAGAAGGTACCTCAGAGACACCAAAATCCCCCAGCATCGCTAAGTTGGGAGGTGGAAAAGGGGGGAATTTTTTGTATTCCTGGGACTCCCAGCAGCCTGGGGAGGGCAGGGACTGAGTTGATGGGTGGCTCTCAATGCAAGGTGACCCCCAGCAGCTGGGACAGAGGGGACCCCTGAACACCAAAGGGGAGAGACCAGGGATGGGGAACTCCTTGGAGGCATATTCAGGGCTGAATCTTGGTGTTTGGGAGGTTTATATGGGCCCCAGATGTCTGGTGGCTTCTAGAGATGGACTTGGGCAGAGCAACATTTACACTCAATGTGCTTATCCTTGTTTTTCCCCAAACCAGGATTTCCCATTCCCAAACCTTGGCCAGATGGAGGTGGAAGCTGTGAGGAAGAGGAAGATGAGCCGGGACAGCCAGGCAGGTGAGGAGAAAGTCACTGCCCCTTTCCCCCTCTCTCCTGCCCCATCTCCCAGCCCAGCATGGCCCCTGGCTGGAGGAGAACCCCACTGCCAGTACGGTTCCTACAGGGATTCACTGGGGGGATCTCCTTCCCCTTCCCTCTGGCATGGAGGAAATTCCATCTCCTCTTTGTTCTTTCTCCCCCAGACAAGGAGCTGAGCATGGAGATCAAGGAGGGCAAATCCCCACAGAAGAACTTCATGGAAGAGGCCGTTTTGAGAGGCTCCCTGGCACAGGACTCCAATGGGGAGGAAAAGCCCCAGACATCTCACAGGAGAAGGGGCTCCAAACCCATCCCAGGCTTCTCTGAGGAGGTAGGACCCACCCTGTGCCAGGAACGTGGCCAGAGATCGAGCCAGAGCTCAGACCTGGTGGCCCATGAGCAGCTTCATGACAGGGAGCAGTCCTATGAGTGCTTGGAGTGTGGGAAGAGCTTCAGCTTCAGCTGTGGGCAGGGCTGCAGAGACAGCTCCAACCTGATTGTCCACCTCAGGACCCACACTGGGGAGAGGCCCTATGAGTGTGGGGAATGTGGGAAAGGCTTCAGCAATAGATCCATCTTGATCCACCACCAGAACATCCACGCTGAGGAAAGGCCGTACAAATGTGGGGAATGCGGGAAGGGCTTCAACAGGAGGTCCAAAATGATTATCCACCAAATGATCCACACTGGAGAGAGGCCCTATGGATGTCCCCAGTGTGGGAAGGGGTTTCAGACCAGCTCAGATCTCCTCGTTCACCAGCGCATTCACACAGAGGAGAGGCCCTTCCGTTGCCCTGACTGCGGGAAAGGCTTCAGGCTCAACTCCCACCTCATCAGGCACCGGCGCATCCACACTGGGGAGAGGCCCTACGAGTGTCCCCAGTGTGGGAAGAGCTTCACCCACAGCTCTGCCTTGACCAGACACCAACGGAGTCACCAGTAAGGGAAGCCCTGCGAGTTCCCCAACTCTGGAAAGGGCTTCATGTGCATCTCCAACCTCATCCCCCATCAGAAGATGCACACTGAGAAGAGCCCTAGTGACCCACAGTTCCCTGTCATTCATTCTGGGAGGACACTTGTCCCTTTCCCTGCCCCTGCAAATGACGTGAGATGGGATTTAAAAACGTGAGCGTCTAGCCATGGCCCCATCATTGTCTTTGATCCCATCTCAGGTCATTACCAGGGCTAGGAAAGGGACTCTATCTCTCCCACAAGGTGAAGGGTGTCCTTTCCAGGCAGGATGGGACGAGCCAGTTGATGTTTTTGTAGTTTTCCCTTTATATTGTTAGTTTTATCCAGTTTGTTATCGATATTGTTTCTGTTCTTTGTTTCTGTTCCCATTAAATTGTTCTTATCCCAGTCAGGAATCTTTGCTATTTGTACTTTCAGTGGGAGGCTGGATGGCAGCGAGCAGTGGCACGGTTTTAGTGGGAGCAAAAAATTGGGGAATCCCACTCCCAAACCCCGGCCCATGGAAACTGAGCATCCCAGCTGGTGCCAGCCCTGGCTGCCCTGGAACATCCTTGGGAGCGGGTCCCTGGCTGGGGCTGTGGGAACCTCTTCCCTTTGGTGCCCAGGGACAGGACTGGAAGGAAGGACTGGAGCTGTCGGGGCAGGTTTGGGTTGGATCTGAGGAAAAGGTTTTTCCCCCAGAGGCTGCTGGGGCACTGACCAGGCTCCCAGGGAAGGGTCCCAGCTCCAGGGCTCTGGGAGCTCCAGCAGCGTTTGGACAGCGCTGCCAGGCCCTGGCTGGCATTGTTGGGGTGTCCTGGGCAGGGCCAGGAGTTGGACTCGAGGATCCTGGAGACCTCCCAGGGCTTTCTGGGGATGCTAAAGAGCCCTGTGCTCAGAGGCAGTCACAGCCATTCCATGGGGACATCCCAGGGCACCTTGGGCTGCAAAGGCACCCATCTGTCACAGGCCCTCACGGGGGCTCCACGGTGACATCCCAGGAGTCCCCAGGCTGCCAAAGAGCTGGGATGTCCCAGACACTCCCAGGGGTTCCTGTCATGGGCAGAGTGGGAGCTTCAGGCAAAAGCTTATTTCTTCAGTGGAGAAATTCTTGCTAAATTATGGGGTGGAGAAATGACACCCTGGAGCCACACTGGATCCTCAAAACTCCTCCAGGAGGCCTAGATTTTTAAAATTCCATCCTATGTAAGGAGACTGGGAGCGTCTGGTTCTAATACCAGCCCCAGACTTTATCAAAAGTTTATGTATAAAGAACTGCAGAAGGGGAATTTACCTGAATTTTTTCCACAGGGTTAAAGATTGAATACCAGATATCTTTATATAAATTAAGCTATGATTGATTTTGATCAGGATTAGGCAGAAATATTTATTTATACCACAGAGTAAATTTAAAACAGAGTTATCTACAGCAAAGTAAAGGAGATGAAAATATTATTTGAAAAAAGTGCTCTAGGAAGAAATTTTGGAGTAATTAGGGCCTTGATGGAGTTGTTTGCACCTGTTTCATGAAGAGCCTCCTGCTCCATCAGGAACTGCCTTTCCTGTGCCAGCACTAGGGCAGATCCCGCTGCAGGAAAAGCCCCAGGCCAGCCCCAAGACACTGAAGGCCTCGGGCACAAGTGCAGAGTGCCGTGCTGGCAGCTGTGCCAGGGAGAGCCTGAGGCACCAAAGGCACCTTGGCAGCAGCAGCTGCTCCCAGGCCATGGCCACAAGCCTCCCTTGGCAGCCCGGCCTGGTGGCCAGCACTGCAGAGCTGCTGCTGCTGCTTCAGGGCTCCTTTCTGCCTGGGCTCTGCCCCAGCCCACAGAGTGTGACCTCAGCCCTGAGCCTGGCACAGCCGCTGCGCCTGAGCCCTGCAAAGCCTCAAGGTCACCTGGGCCAGCCTGGCTCTGTCAGCCCCTGGGGAAGGCAGGGCCAGCAAAGGCCACAGAAGGGGCTGCCTTTGCCTGCTGCATGTGGGCTCCAGCAGAGACAAGGAGGAGTCAAGGCAGTGCATGGAGTCCAGGGAGCAGCCCCTTCTCCCCATGCAATCCTGGAATGGTTTGCATGGGAAGAGCTCTGCAGTGCTCATCTCATCCAAACCCCTGCCATGAGCAGGGACATCTTTGAGCAGCTCAGGTTATTCAGAGCCCTGTCCCAGCTGGACTGGAATGTTTCCAGGGACGGGACATTGACCACCTCCCTGGGAACCTGTCCTGCTGGATCACCAACGTCACCATTAAAAATTTCCTCATTATTTCTCCTTGTGTGAACCTCTCTTCCTTTAGTTCCAAACCATCACCCTTTGTGTTATTGTGACAGGCCCTACTAAAACCTTTGCCCACCCTTGCATTTCCCATGAGCCGGGTTTCCATGGCAATTGCCATGCCAGGTGACCCAGGGGTGGTGTCCCAGTGAGGGCTGCCATGGAAACAGTGCCCAGCCCTGCCCCTTTCTGTCTGCCTGAGCTGGCCTTTGGCCCTGGCAGTGGCGTTTGCTGCTGGTTCCGCGGGGCCTGAGCAGCCAGCGCGTCACAGGGCAGGTGGCCATGGCACAAGCCCCCAGCAAGGGATCCCCTCTGCCTCTGGGCACTGACACCAGCCCTGAGCAAGGCACTGCCACAGTGGGCTCAGTGCAGTGTCCATGGCCACAGCCCCTTGCAATGGCCCAGGGCAGCTTGGCATGATGATCCACCCTCACTCCTGGCCCAGGCCAGGCCTGCAGTGCCCTTCCCCACAGCCTGGCTGCACAGAAGCACTTCCAGGGCTCTCTGCAGTTCCCTTGCCCTCACTCTTGCCTCACTCACACACCTCCCAACAACCCAGCTGGAGCTTTGAGCTGCAAGGAGTTCAAAGCTTGTCTGTCCTTCAGCAGTTGGTCTAATTCTGCCTTCAGCCAACTCTGGATTTGTGTTTATTGCAGAACTTCCTGTGTGTCTCAAACATTCCTGGCAGGGTTCTGCCTTGGGGAAGGGGAACCTCCTTGGTGGCACCTTGGGCTTGGCACACACTTGAGAAGATTGTCTGAAATTTTTGACCACTTAAAAAAGGAAGATAACCCATCTTTCCCTGAATGCAGCCAGTTCTCTGAGCAAAACAGCTCCCAGGTGAGTGAGGACAGAGAGGATGGGGTTGGGGGATGTGGAGCAAGGTTGTTCATACTGGGTCAGACCTTAAGGCACAGCTTCTCTGAGCAGGCCAGACCTCCTGAGGAGAGACCTTGGGTCAATATCAGTCACTAAATCCTGCAATCACCTTTTGTGTAATAGGAAAAGTAAAAAAAATACACTCTTTTAAAAAGAAATACATCCTAAAAAGTGTTTGAAATATTTCTCCATGTATCTAGGAAAAAAGACTTCCTTTTGAACTGCACCAGACCAGAGAGAAATCAAGGCACAGCCATGGTTTGTCAGGACTTGCTTGATCCTAATGAGCGCCGTGGTGCATTTGGTGCTGAGCCCTGGAACCGCAGGGCCTGAGAGGAGATTGCACAAACCTTTCCAGGAGTCAAAGTCGGAAGGAACACCTAAAGTGTCAAGGTATTCGTGGGTCCCACTAAGGTCTGTCCCCAACATGCTCCTCATAGACTCTTTGAAGGAGAGATATGGAGGCCAGGATTGCACAAAAACCTCTCAGAGATTCAGTGGCAAAAAGAAATACTTAAATTACCCCTGAGTACCTTGAAGCATGAATAAGCCCTACTGAGTATTGTTAATGGATAAAATTCTCAAGGGATTCATTAAAGCAGATTTTTAGAGGCCATGATTGTACAAATCCGTCAGTCAGTGTCAAAAAACCCATTTTTCCAAACTTTGAGTACCCTGAAGCATTAATGAGCCGCACTGAGTGTTGTTACTGAAAAAGCCTCTCAAGGGACTCATTAAAGCAGAGAATTGGAGGCCAGGATTGCACAAACCTCTCAGAGACTCCAAGGCAAAAGCCAAACCCAAAGTCCTTGGAAAAACCTGCAGTCCCTGGCAGCATGAAGGAGCCCCCCAGGGCCATTGCTGACCAAGGCTCCTTCCCCAGGGACTCCTTCCAGCACATCCTGGAGGCCACTGGCATGGGAGGGGGATGCTGAGGGCAGGACAAGGGGCTGACAGTGCCCAGCCTTGCTGGGGCTGTGCCAGGAGGCCCCAGGGCCTCAGGACAAGGTGTCTCCTCAGTGTCCTTGGTGGCACAGAGGCTGCTGTGGCCCAGGGCACCAAGACTTGGCTTCTCTTTGTCCCCACCTGTCATCACTGCCTGCAGTTCTCTGCTCTGCCTGGGGCCTGGGGACACTTTCTGTGTCGTGTCCCTCAGTGGGACCCATTAAAACTTCCAGAAACTTTGAATTTTTAATTTCACTTTGAGTTGTGGAGAAGTTTTTGATCACACCCTGAGGGACTGAGTCTGATGTAAACAGCATGAAAGCCCCGAGAGGGTCATTAATGACCTTGTCCAGTGTCTGTGCTGCTGGGCTGGCCTCCTGGAACAGACGATGATCCTGGCAAGCAAGAAGAGCTTAAAAACACATTTCTCTGGATGAGCAGCTCTTTTTCCAGCCCAGCAGGGCTGGGACACTGCCTGCAGCCACCCCGGGCACAGCACAGAGGCATAGAGAGCTTCAATCACTCAGGGCTGGAAAGGTGCTGAGAAGGGACTGGGGGAGAATCACTGCCAGCCCTTGGCACAGGAACCTCTGGCTGCAGGACAATGCAGCTGCAGCTCCTGCAGTGATCTCCTCAAGCTGCAACATCCCAATGCCTACAGACTCTGTGAGTACAACTCTCTGAGAATTTCTGGTGCAGGGGAGGGGAAATGCTCATGAAGCTCTGACACACTGAGAACTTCTGCCCACTCCCAAAATATTTTTAAGAGAAGGCTTTCTTTTAAAATGAGGACATTTTATGAAACTTTGTTTTCAGTTTCCTAATATTGGCTAAGGGGGGAGAGGGAGAACAAATGATAAAGTTACCCTTAATTTTGACAAGTCCCTGGGACATCTGAACACTCAGTGATCAGCAATTGTGCAGGAGATCCCTACTCTGCTTTCAGCCATTCCTCTGCCCATGGACAGCACTGGCATCACCTTTGCTGGGTCCACCAGGCTTAGTCTGAGCTGTCCTTTCTCCAGGCTGCAAATAGAACCTGCCCCCAGCCAGTGCCCTGCAAACAGGCAGGGTTCTGTAGGGCCAAGGAGAGTGCACAGAGATTTGGGCTCTGGGAGTGCTGGCAGGGAGAGCTCAGGCACAGGGAAACACCTGCAGGAGGAAAATCTTCAGGAAACAGAGAGAAGATGAGGCAATGAGAGAAAACAAAAGCCAGAAATGTTGTGGCAGGGAGAGTTCAGAGATCTCCATAGGAGCCCCTGCAGTGCAGCCCCTCCCTCTGAACAAGCCCCCTCCCTCCTGTCCCCCAGCCAAGCCTCTGCCCTCAGGGCCGGGGCTCCAAGGCGTGCAGCCCCTCCTGTGCAGGCAGAGCTGCAGCAGAGCCGTGGGGCAGCTGTGCAGCCCCGGGCCCAGTTCCCTCTGCAGAGCACAGGGCTGGGAGCAGCTGCCCGCACTGGGGGCTCTGGCAGGGGGCACAGCTGGCTCAGGGTGACGCTGTCCCCAGTGCCCGGCTGTGGGCAATGCTGTCAGTGCAGCCAGGGCAGGAGCTGCATCTCCCTTAGTCCAATGCTATCCTAGGGACACTTGGAATTCTCCCTGAGATTTCAGTCCAAGCTGGGAGCATCAATGCAGGATGCAAACCTGTCCTGGAGCATCTTTGTGTTATCTGAAAGACCCACGGGGAAAGGCAGAGGTGTTGTGACACTGAAAATGCTGTTGGGTTGGTGAAATGAGCAACGTGAGTCCTTGGATAGAAAAATGGAGCTGGTCTGTGGTGGATCCATCTGCTCCCAGTAGTACCTGGTGATTTTTTTAGGGGAAATATGGGAAGCTGATCCCCCAACACCTGAGAAAGGCTAAAGCCCAGAGAAACTGTGAACAGGTCAGAATGACACACCATGTCCCCTCACTCTTATCTCATCACTTTGCCTCACCCGAATTGCTCTGTTCTCCCTTGGGGCAGCACAAATGCAGAGGGTTTGATTACAAAAGAACCCAAGAATAGATATGCAGGAGCTTAAAAAGAAAACTGCAGAACTCATGAACACAAAATTGTGTCTGTGTGTTCCAGGGAAGTATGTATGGGACATGGCTTTGATTTTGGTTACAAGGCTCTCCTATAACTCTTCCCTCTCCTTTTCTCCATGGCAGCACCCAATACCCAGAGACAGAAAATGTCCAACAGCAGCTCCATCAGCCACTTCCTCCTGCTGCCATTGGCAGACACGCGGCAGCTGCAGCTCCTGCACTTCTGCCTCTTCCTGGGCATCTCCCTGGCTGCCCTCCTGGGCAACGGCCTCATCATCAGCGCCATAGCCTGCGGCCACCTCCTGCACAGCCCCATGTTCTTCTTCCTGCTCAACCTGGCCCTCACCGACCTGGGCTCCATCTACACCACTGTCCCCAAAGCCATGCACAATTCCCTCTGGGACACAAGAACCATCTCCTACTCAGGATGTGCTGCTCAGCTCTTTATGATTATCTTCTTTCTTGGATCAGAACTTTCCCTCCTGACCATCATGTGCTACGACCGCTACGTGTCCATCTGCAAACCCCTGCACTACGGGACCCTCCTGGGCAGCAGAGCTTGTGCCCACATGGCAGCAGCTGCCTGGGCCAGTGCCTTTCTCAATGCTCTCATGCACACGGCCAATACATTTTCCCTGCCCCTGTGCCATGGCAATGCCCTGGGCCAGTTCTTTTGTGAAATTCCACACATCCTCAAGCTCTCCTGCTCACTCTCCAATATCAGGGAATTTTGCCTCGTTCTGTTTACCATCTCAATAGTGTTTGGTTGTTTTGTGTTCATTGTTTTCTCCTATGTGCACATCTTCAGGGCTGTGCTGAGGATCCCCTCGGAGCAGGGACGGCACAAAGCCTTTTCCACCTGCCTCCCTCACCTGGCTGTGGTCTCCCTGTTCATCAGCACTGGCACATTTGCTCACCTGAAGTCCCTCTCCATCTCGTCCCCATCCCTGGATCTGGCCCTGTCAGTTCTGTACTCGGTGGTGCCTCCAGCCCTGAACCCCCTCATCTACAGCCTGAGGAACCAGGAGCTCAAGGCTGCAGTGTGGAGACTGATGACTGGATGCTTTAAAAAATGTTAAACTGGTGGCCATTTTCTGCAAATCACTTGTAATAAAAGCCATGTTTGATACTTCATGTTTGTTAATTTGGGGGTTCTAATTCTTTGATTTTTGGGGTTTTTTTATAAATCTTTTTTACAAATAAATATCATTTTTTGTGCCATTTCTTCTTCTGTACTCTCTACCTTCCCTGTAGCCACAGACTATGTATATGAGGGGCTGAGCTCTTGCTGGATTTGAACAAAATAAAAATCTCCTTGCTAAGTTTTCTGCAGAGATCTCCCTTTGGTTCCCTTCTCTGCAGCTGCAGCAGCAATGTCTGTGTGCAGAGCTGGGGGCAGATCAGTGCTGGCACAGCAGCTGTGCCCAGCAGCAGCAGCAGCAGCCCTTGGTGTTGCCAGTGCTGCTGCCGTGGCCCTGCCCCGCTGCCCTGCTGGCCCTGGTGTTGCTGTAGGGCCTGAGTGCTCTCGGGGCCGGGCACAGTGCTGGGGGTGGCAGTGCCGGGGCTGCAGCAGGGACAGGCCATGGGCACTGCTGGGGCAGCGCTGACGCCTCAGGCCAGGGCCTGGGGGCTGCAGGCTCTTTGCCCAGGCTCTCTCCAGAACACTTTGCCCAGGCCAATGCTGAGCACAGAAAAGCCCCGGGAGCAGCCCCAGGCTGGCCGTGGGCAGGCTGGGGGCAAACAGCATGGCTGGGGCTCTGCAAGGGGCCTGGGGGAGACAAGGGGAAGGAGCAGCAGAGCAGGGGCTGATCCATCCCCACTGCGCTGAACACCCCAGGGCAGCGTCCCACAGCGTCCTCATGCACCTGCCAACAACATCCCCCCTCTGCAGCCCTGGCCTCTCCCCCAGCTCACACAGGTGCCGCATCCTTGCAGGCACAGACACAGCAGCACTGCCTCAGGAGCCCCTGTTTGCACTGCCCAGAGCAGGCGTCAGCACCCCCATGGTGTTGGTGTGGGGAGATGAAGCTGAGGGAGCACAAATGCCATCAGCCCCTGGGGCCAGGGAGGGCAGGGGGACAGCAGGGAAACCCCTCAGGTTTGTGGTGGCCTCTGAAGTCACACAGAAAGTTTGTTCCCATCAGCTGTGAATTTCCTGTGCCACTGCAGACGTTGTTTCTCAGAGCCAGGGCTGCCTTGCAGCCACCCCCAAACTGCCGAGACCATTTCCTTTGCTTCATTTTGGTTTTCTTTTCTCTTCCTACTGGAAATTCCTTCCTATTGCCCACCTCTCTTCCCTTCCTGCAAACAGCCCATCCCTGGTTGCCCTTTCCTCTCTGGCCCCACTCCCCATTTCAATTCCTGATATGGCACCATGGGAACGTCCCTTGGGGAGCAGGATCATCCTCCAAGTGCTGCAGGAATTGTCTGCAGGCTCCTGCAGTGCCTCGTGCTGCTCCCTTGCCAGAGGCACCCCAGGCCAGGGGGGCCCATCTTGCCTGGTGTGTCTGGCTGTGGGGCTCCCTGTTGTGGGCAAGGAGGAGGAGCTGCAGAGGCTCTGCAGGTCTGACAGGATGGGCTTGGGGGCTGTGAAGAAAAGCTGAGGGACCTGGGCTGCTGGACCTTGAGAAGAGGAGGCCCAGGGCTCATCCTGCAACTGCTGCAAGGGTGGTTTCAGAGAATCCCAGAATCAGGAAGGATTGAAAAGTCCTTGGACATCATCAAGTCTACCCTGTGCCCTGACACTGCCTTGTCTGCCCTGAGCGTCCTCTTCTCCAGGATAATCAACCCCAGCTTTCTCAGCCACTCCTCACAGGACTTGTGTTCCAGACCCCTCACCAGCCTTGTTTCCCTTCTCTGGACATGCTCCAGCCCCTCCATGTCCTCCCTAAACTGGGGGGGCCCAGAACTGGACACAACATTAAAGGTGCTGCCCAACCAGTGCCGAGCACAGGGGAAGAATCACTGCCCTGCTCCTGCTGGCCACACCATTCCTGATGAAGGCCAGGAGCCATTGGCCTTCTTGGCCACCTGGGCACACTGCTGCCTCATGTCCAGCCTGCTGTCCATCAGTCCCTGCAGGTCCCTTTCTGCCTGGCTGCTGTCCAGCCACTCTGTCCCCAGCCTGTAGTGCTGCAGGGGTTGTTGTGGCCAAAGTGCAGGACCCAGCACTTGGACTTGTTGAACCTGACATTCTTGGATTTTGCCCCTGGATCCAGCCTGTCCAGGGCCCTGTGCAGAGCCCTCCTGCCCTCCAGCAGATCAACACTCCCAGCCAGCTTGGTGTCACCACGGTTCCATGAGGCCCTAGAATGTCACAATGGTCTCCATGATTCCGTGAGGCCTCCCAGTGTCACAATGTCCCTTTGCATCTATAGGACCCCTTGGTGTCACAAAGTCCCTTTGATCCTTGGGCCCCGCAGAGCCACAATGGCACCTTCATCTCCCAAGGCCCTGCAGTGTCACAATGGATCTTTGGTTCCATCAGGTCTGGCAGTGCAGCAATGGTCTCCTTGCTTCCACAGTGTCACAATGTCCTCTTGGTTCCAAGGGGCACCACAAAGGTGTCAAACATGTTTCCTCCGTTCCAGGACTCCCTGAGGAGCAACTCTGGTCCATTGGTTCCATGGGGCCCTGTAGTGTCCCAATGGCCCCATCATGACACCAGGTCCTGCTCTGTCCCAATGCTCTGCAGGGTTCCACAAGGCCCTGCAGTGTCACAGTGGCCTCTTGGTTCCACCAGGACCCAGCCTGTCACCATGGACTCCTTGCTTCCATTCAGCCCCACAGTGTCACAATGGCCCCTTGGCTCTATGGTGCCATGTCATACACAGTGTCACTCTGGTCCTCTTAGTGCCACCGAGCCCTGCAATGTCACAATGGCCCCTTGCTTCCCAGGGCCCTGCAATGTCACCATCATCAGAAAATCCACCAAGCTGGAAAAGACCTTGGAGAGCATCAAGCCACACTTGTGACCCAACACCACCTTGTCACTCAGACCAAGCCACTGACTGCCACATCCAGTCTTCCCTTAAACACTTCCAGGGATGGCGACTCACCCACCTCCCTGGGCAGCCCATTCCAATGCCTAATCACGCTTTCTGGGAAGAATATTTCCTAATGGCCAGCTTCAATGTCCCCTGGTGCAGCTTAAGCCTGTGTCCTCTAGTCCTGTCACTGTTCGCTGGGAGACAAGCCTGACCCCCACTGGGCTGCACCCTGCTGTCAGGGAGTTGTAGAGAGTGATGAGGTCTCCCCTGAGCCTCCTCTTCTCCAGGATAAACAACCCCATCTCCCTCAGCCTTTCCTCACAGGACTTGTACTCCAGACCCCCCACCAGCCTTGTTGCCCTTCTCTGGACACACTCCAGCCCCTCCATGTCCTTCCTAAGTTGGGGGGCCCAGAACTGGACACAGCACTCCAGGTGCTGCCCAACCAGTACTGAGCACAAGGGAAGAATCCCTGCCCTGCTCCTGCTGGCCACACTGTTCCTGATCCATAGGAGTGGCAGGGGCTGGGTGAGGGAAATGGTGGGGAGGGGTTGGGGACAAAATCTGATTGATTGTCAGCCATGAAGGGTCTTGATTTTCATGTCTATTCAGACTACTTTAGCAGGTGCTTAGGGTGAATATCAATTGGACATTGCTGATAGGAATCTATAAACAGTAAAAGAAAAGAAGACAAAATATTTTTCTCTGTATTGTTTTCAATATAGAATATTCACTTAGAATACACTTCTGAAACCTGTCTAATTGACCACAGAAGAGTTGAAAACTGAAATTATTCTCAGGGGCTTTTCTTGCTTGAGATTTTTTAACAAATGTTTTGAATTTTTCTCACTGAATTCCTGAACTGAAGAGCACAAGAAAAAAGAGGCCTCTGGAGTTATAAAATTCATCAGCAACACCCAAGAGGCTGAGGATCCGTCCTGATCAGAGCAGCAATGAACAGAAATGGGCACAGCTTTCTGCCTTCCCCAGCTTTGGCATGGGCCCTGGGCCTGCAGCAGGAGCAGCTCTGGAGGGCCCCAAGGTTGTGGCTGTTGTGCTGGACTGGGAAGATGGGATGGCAGCAGGGGCTGCAGAGCTCTCAGCACCTCAGCCAGAGGGGAGCAGGGCACACAGGGAGCCTCCTTTTCCCTTGGCCCAGCACCTTCCCCATGGCTGGGGCTGAGTCCTGTCTGAGCTGCAGCTGCTGCTGTGCCCTTGCCAGGGGCTGAGGCCGTGGGGCCCCTGCCCAGAGCAGCCTGGCCTGAGCAGAGCTGTGGGGCCAGAGGTGGCTGGGCTGTGCTGGGGAGAGGCCCTTGGTGCTGCCCAGAGCTCAGGGCAGCTGGCAGAGCTTGGAGGGAGCTGGGCTGGGCTCAGAGAGCCTGGCAGAGAAAGCATCAGTGTCCATCTCAGCCTGGGTGAGCGTGCAGGGGCAGGACTCAGCCCAGGCCTTGTGGGGCAGGGCCAGCGCCTGGGGAAGGCATTGAAAACAGGCAAGGGGCCCAGAGAGGAGGCTGCTCTGTGCCCTTGGTGGCATGGCCAGAGCAGGGAGGGGGCCCAGGACATTTGTCAGCACCAACCTCTGTCCCCAGCGCTTGCCAGCCCTGGCTGCTCAGCCCAGGTTTGCGGGGCACTTTGGCTGTGGCCCAGCTCCATCCTCCTGCGGGGCTTAGGGCCTGTTGCCGGCCATGGCCAGCCCTGCACGGCCTCTCTGCTGGCCAAGAGTGCGGCAGAGCCTGGGGCAGGGCTGTCTGTGCAGGCCCACAGGTAGCCCGGGCTGTGCAGGAGCTGGCAGAGGCTGCCCAGCAGGGAGGCCATGGGGCACAGAGCCCCAAGGCTGCTGTGGGCACAACGGCACAGGGGCCCTTCCCAGCCGCAATGCTCCTGTCCTGCCCTGGGCCTGCATAAGGGCTATGTCCTTCCACAGGGGCTTTGGCACCAGAAAATGGCTCCATGAGATTTCCTGTCCTGGGGAATGTGAGTATAACAGAACATAGTTTGGCCAAGAGCAAGACCTGCTGCTCCAACACCATTAGAGTAGCATCATTCTAAGTGAAGGCAGATTAGGGTTTTTGTTCTTACCACCTGTTTACCTGGACCAGTCTGTCCATGGCATGGGAAGCACCAGAGAGATCACTCACTGCCCAACTGACAGCTACCATCTCTCCTTCAGCCACAACATCCTCTAAAGTGCCTCTGCCCACATATTCCATAACCAGCCACAGTTCCTCAAGGACAAGGTAGCTCAAAGATGAAAAGTGTGGCATGGAGATCAATGTGCACAGCTAAATCACCTCATGGAAAAGACTACAGCTGAGTCTTGTTCCCAGGTTACTTGTAAATGAAAACGGAATCAAATGGAGAGACATTCCTTTGAGGCCAAACACTCCTTGGAATCTGCACAGTCTGAATGAGAAAGGCACATCCCTGAAAAAGGAGATGTCTTAGAAGACAAGCAAGGAAAAAAGGCAGTTTAGCACCAGCAGAGATAAATCTGGCAGCAGGATACAGTCCATCAGCTGGTTCACCATCCTAACTCATCAATCCCACCAGGAACTCCAGGAACAAGGCAACGCAACTTTCACAGTTATCCATGGGGAGGGAGTGAGGGGCAGGCAAGGCAAGGCAAGGCATGGCAAGGGAGGAGAAGGCAAGGCAAGGGAGAGAAGGCAGTGCAAGGAAAGGTAAACATGGGGCAGGCAGGGCCAGGCAAAGGCAAGGCAAGGCAAGGCAAGGCAAGGAAAGGGAGGTGTGTACAAGGCACAAGAAGGCAGGGTTAATCCAGGCAAGGCAAGGGAGAGGAAGGCAAGGACAGGCCAGGTTTGGGTAGACCAGGCAAGGCGAGAAGGGTGTAGGCAAGACAAGGAAATCAGTGGGGGCAAAGAAAGGGAGGGTCTGCAAGGGAAGAGAAGTAAGAGGTAGGCAAGGCAAGGTAAGGCAAAGGAAGAAAAGATAGGCAAGGCAAGGGATGGGTCTGCAAGGTGGGGTAAGGGGGAGGTAGGCAAGGTGAGGCAAGGCTGATATTGGGACCCCTCTGGGTTTGGCTCCTACAGATCCCACAGTAGGTCAGACCCTGGGCTGAGGGAAGGGGTCCCATGTAAGCTCAGCACAGGCATTTCTCTTTGAAGAGGCCGTTCTGCAGGGAGAAAGGAGAAAAAGAGACTTTCCTGTCTCCCGAGATTCCCCCTCCTCCTTCAGCAGCCATACCCCAATCAATCAGTATGAGAGTTCATATGATCACTTACCTGCCAGGGAGCACAAGGCACTCAGAACTGAACCCTGCCAGAGCCCAGCCCTGCCTGCCCATTTTGAGGGTGTGAGGGAATGGAATTTCAGTAGGAGTTGACCCACAATGATACTTTGCCACTTGTGGGTTTCTCACAGCCTTAGAAGTTGTGCGAGATCTCTGTTCCCAACACCCACTCACCCTTCAAATGCACACATGTGCCTGGGGGAAATTCAGGTTCCCTGGAGTTGTGGCTGCTTCCTTTTGAAACAGGAGCTGTTGCCTTTTCTGGTGTCCTGAACTCCCTTCAAACTATGAGAAAGTGGGTGAGTAAAGGAAATTACCCTGGAGGAAGAGACCAGAACCTTGGAAAAGGAGGAAAAACACATCTGAATTAAATATAAAATCTATTTAATTTATTTATTTAGTACTAATCTATTGTTACAAACAAAAACATTTTTCTAAACTGAAGATGCTCACACCCTGGAAAGATGTTTCTTTTGCTTTATTATTTCAAGGATGTCCACAGCCTGTGGAGCAGCCTGGCTCTCTGCCCCTCTGCCCACAGGGGTGCAGCACTCTGAGCTCCCCCAGGAGCCACAAGAGGGCTGGGAGAAGGGCGGGCATCCTCAGAAGTGACACCACCACTGCACGGTTCTCCCTGCTCTGCTCCTGCAGAGACTCGGGATGGCCAAATGGGGATTTATTTTCCCCTCCTGTTCACTTGGAGGTGATTTTGTGATCCTTTAGAGGAACATCTGACCAGCCCCTGCCCCCCTTCCATTTTATTCTCTCCACTTTGGAGTTGGCCTGCTGGGTTTGATGTGGAAATTAGTAGTGTCTCCCCATTCTTCCCTCCAGCCCTCAGCTGTAACTTGTATTAAACACTGCAAATGGCCTCATTTACCTGGTGGGGAAGATGTGAGGTGGAGAAAGTTCATAGGATTTGTTAACATGAACCTTGTGATAGTAAAGAAAAATGAGGTTAGTCATTTTGGTGTGGTGCTGGGTGTTGGGATTTGGGAGTTTATTTCTTGTTCTTGTTATTATTTATTAGTATTACTTTTCATTGGTAAGACTTTTACATCTTAGACATTCTTAACAATGGCTGGATGTTACTCACTAGGAAAATTCCCTTGCTTTTCCCACCAGGATGAAACTGTACAGTGGACGCCAAGTTGCCAGTGGATTCTAAAGATGGAAAATCTTGTTAATGGTGGGTTTGGTGTGGTTTGGAGCTGGGGAAGGGTCTCATCCCCTCCCAGAGATGCCCCAAGCCCCCTCTGCTGCTGCGTCTGCCTTCACAGCCCCTCACGGCTGCCCTGCCCTGGGGACATGGTGGGACCCCAATCCTACCAGGGCTGAGGCTCCTCATGGACCCTCACCGCCCTTTATGGCCCCATAAAATTTCTCATGGTCCCTCATGACCGCTCACAGCCATTCATGGCTCTTCATTTCCCCTCACAGCTCCTCTTGGCCTCTCCCAGCCCTTCATGGCCTCTCACTTTCCCTCACAACCCCCACAACTCCCTCATGGACCCTCACAGCTCATGGCCCCTCATATCCCTTCATGGCCCCTCACAGCCCCTCACAGCCCCTCAAGGCCCCTCATATCCACTCACAGCCCCTCGGAGCCCCTCATATACCCTCACAGCCCCTCAAAAGCCCTCACATCCTCTCACATCCCTTCATGGCCCCTCACAGACCCTCATGGCCTCTCACAGCCCCTCACAGCTCCTCACAGACCCTCACAGCCCCTCATGGCCCCTCAGCCCCAGGCGTGGGGCTCCTCCCAAAGCAGAAGGGGTCGGGCCCTGCTTGTTCTCCTTTTATTTCAGTCCCTTCACAGCCATCAGTAAAAAAAGGCTAAAATGGAGCCTTTCCTCAGCGTTTCCCTCTGGGTTAATTGCAGCTGAAGCTTTGTGCTGGCGCTGGCCCGAGCACGAACATCCCTGCAGCCCCCCAGGCCTTTGCTGTCCCCCCGTGTCCATTCCCTGTCCCTGAGTCCCGCCCGGCTCTGGCAGCAGCAGCAGCCGCAGCGCAGTGGGCGCCGGCCCGGCCCAGCCGGGGCTCCCGGGCAGGAGCAGCAGCAGCGCCGGCCCCTTCCCACCTGCTCCTGCCTCAGCTTCCAAGGGGTTTTCCTGGTGAATTTCTGGAGTAGAGCAACAATCACCCACAAACAGCTCTGATTCCTCAGGGCCTGGCTGTGCTGCCCTGACCCAACCATCAGGGAAAGAAAGGATTGGGTGCCAGCTCTGTTTCCAGCACTGTTTTACTCACCCTGAGGTGACAGCAGGAGGCTGCTGGTGCCTCTGCCTTGGGAATTATAGATCATGGCTACTCTTGCCCCTCTTCTGGTTGCTAGTTGAATTTTATCCATTAAATTCAAATTGCTTTTTTTAATCAGTGCCACTCAGAGTGCTTTTGTACAGAAATCTCTGGCATCATGAGTAGCAGATGTCCCAATATTCATAAGTCCCTGAGCACAAAGTTGAGGAGAATTAAAGGCACACAGGCCACATTTACAGCACTCAATCCAAGCCCTGTTGCTGGTGCTGCTGATATAGAATCAACTGACAGAGTCCATCAGAGAAGTTGCCGCCATAGTGTGGAATTAAATTAAAAAATCCACTAGGAGAAAGACAAACCAGAATTTTTCGACTCGGCTTCATTGTTTCTTGCGAGCAGCAGCAGAAAGTGGAGATGCCCAGAGGTATTTCCAGCTGCTGCTGATCCCAGCTGGAGCCCAGCCTGCTGCCCAGTCCCAGCAGGAACATGAGCCCAGCCCGGGACCTCCTACAGTGTTGGGAGCTCAGCACACGTGGGGCCAGGCCCAGAGCCCCCGGCACGGCCGCTGAATGCTGTGGGGCAGCGGTGCAGGCGGAATGTCCTGCAGCCCAAACCTCCTGCTCCTGCCACACAGCACCCATCATTCTCCCCCTCCTCCTCCTCTCCCAGCATGGCACAAATTCCAGCTTGGAGGAGGCTTCCCCAGAGAGAGCTCAGGCTCCTGTTTCAGCCTGAGTGTCCCTGCAGAGGAGCAGGACATCTTTCATGCAGTTCCACAAGCTCGATCTTCTCATTTCATGAGGCATCTGAAAATGACATTTTCAGAATGCCAGCAGCAGAGGGAATGGATAAGAAATTATTAGAAAAAAATGATGTTTCTTACACACAAAGTTCACCAAGTCATTGCCTGCATTTCTCCTTTTCAGATTCTTTCAGTCGTCTCCTCAGAGAGGTTCAGCTCGTTCTGGTGCTTATCATGAACTGATTGTATTCTTGATTTAGATCAATGCATGAGATGTAGAATCATCTAAACTGAACACAGAAACAAACTCCCTCTTTCAGCCCGTTTTCATAACCTAGATCACTTTCCAAGTGTCCACGGGGATGTTGGAATGGTTATCACACAACTCTCCACTTCTGGCTGCAGCCTCTGGAGTCTTTCTCTGCATTTGGCCAGGCTTGTATTCCCTAACAATTCCTGGTACCCCATCATGTTTTCTTAGAGTAGAACAGTAACAATGAAAACCTCACCAATGGCACAGCTTCCCAACCCAACAGGAAAAGAAACAACAAATTGTAAAGTTCTTCAAATATCTGTCCTGCTTTGCTGCAAGTCATGCTGCACACACAGTGTGGAAAGCCAAGAGAAGCTGCACTTCATGGCACATTTTGTGACAGAAGCTGCACCTTGTTTTCCAGGAAATGTTCTTGAAAAGAGCAGACAGGACTATGGAGAAGATTCTGGGAAAACTGAAACAGCTTTTAAAAAACGAAATGAAAATGGAAAGAAACAAATCAAGATGTTTTTCTCCATTTATTTCTATCCTCCCCTTTTCCATCTTGCACTACTTCTCCATCCCATTAATTCCAAATGGATCTCACCTCTAATATGCAAGACTTGGCAAGTTTTAGACACTCTGAAATACGATGAGTTAAACACAGTTTGCCTTCCGCCGTTTTTTTGGAAAGCAATGCTGGAGCCATAAGTGCAATGCTGGGGTCGGGTACAAATCCCACAGACAGGGAATGTGCCCTGACAGTGTCTGAGCCTCAGCAGGGACAATGCACAGCAGCAACCGAGGGGATTCCTGTGCCACAGTGCAGGAGCTGAGACTCTGGATCTTGGCTCAACACAGCAAAGTTCCTGTGTTTGGACACACTCAGGGGCTGCCCCCAGGGAGCGCGGGGCTCGGCCGTGGGAGACTGGGGGAACTGACATATGGACACGCGGACACGCGGACACACGGGCAAACAGCCCCCAGCATTTCAGCTGCAGTGGCAGCAGCGGCAGCAGCAGCACAAGAAGTGACTTTATCTACTCTCTCTTGCTTCTCCTCTCCCTCTCCCACAGTCCCACATCCTTTCCCGGTCTCCATTTCCTGCTGTCTCTCTCCTCTCCCAGTCTCCCTCTCCCCCTGTGCCAGGCTGGGCTATGACCCTGGCCCGGCCCCAGGCGGGGCTGCCCCATCCCTGCCCCCGGGCGTCCCGCTGCGGTCTCGCCTCCACCCAGCTCTCGCCGTCCTGGCAGTGGCGCTGCTGGGCAGGCAGCAGTGCCTGGGGCTGGGGCAGCATTGCCGCCCTTTGGCTGCGCCTGTCCCAAGCCTGGCACCGGCTCCTCCCGGGGCCCGTGGAGGACACACGTGGCGTGGCCACTCCCGCCACCTTCGCTGCGGCTTCCCCGGCCCGAGCTCTGCTGCTCGGGAGCGGCCGCCGGTCCCGAGTCACCGCTGTCCCGTTCCAAGTAGTAATCACCTGTGAATGCCCGGCCCAGAGCGGTCGGGGGGTGGTCGGGGCCGTTCCCGGCCCCAGGCCAAGCACTGACAGCTGCATCTCGCCGGCAGGGAAGGCGCAGGAGGCCCTGCAGGAGCGGTACCGAGTGGGTTCCCTGCTTGGGCGCGGCAGCTTTGGCAGCATCTGCACGGGGACGCAGCTCTCGGACGGCACCCCAGTGAGCGGCAGGGCCAGAGGTGAAGGAGGAGGGGGCTGGTGCCTGGGGGTTGGGCTGTGAGCTCAGCCCGCTGCTCCCCTTGCTCGCAGGTGCCCATCAAAAGGTGCTGCGGGATCGCATCCGGCACTGGGGCAAGCTGGGGGTGAGCGGGGCCAGCGGGAGAGACCGGGGTGTGCCGGGCAGCGAGGAGCCGGGGCCCTGCATGGTGGGAGCCACCGGGAGCCCTACAGGGAGAGTGGGAGTGGGGCCAGCTGAGGGTGCAGAGCATCCAGGGCTGGGTGAGGGGGCCCAGAGCCCTGGCGCAGCCTCAGCCCCACTGACGGCATCGTGGTCCTCCCACAGCCCAAGGAAACCAGTGCACCACTGGAGATCGTGCTGCTGGACAAGGTGTCCACTGGATGTGCTGGTGTCATTCTGCTCCTGGAGCGGGCTGAGCTCCCCAACGGTTTCTTGTTGGTGCTGGAGTGTTCAGAGTAGTGCCAGGACCTCTCGGGTTTCCTGGCAGAGGGGGGTTCCTGCTGGAGGAGGAGATGTGGGGGCTGTTCCGCCAGGTGCTGGAGGCCATGCAGCACTGCACCAGCTGTGGGGTCCTGCACAGAGAAATCAAACCAGAGAACAACCTACTCAACCTGGCCCCTGGGCAGCCGAAACTGATTAACTTTGGCTGTGGCACCTTCCTCCCATGCACAGTCTACACCTGATTTGCAGGTGAGCTCTCCCAGGGGATGCTCCTGGGCATCGCATGACCCAGGCTGGTTGTAGTACTGGGGCTTCTCCCTCTTTCTGCTGGAATGGGATTAATGTTTGAGACAAGTTGATTTTGGTGGGAGTGGTAGGGGGGCCAGCTCCCAGCTCTGCTGACAGCCTTCAGCCCCTACTCTGCCCTGGGCTGGGGCTGGAGCTGGGGCAGCCAGCCCAACAAAAACCTCCATGGGGGTAGCAGAGAGGGGGTCTGACCCTGTGCCCAGGAGGGTTTGGTGTGCAGGCGAGGAAGGACTTGGACTGCTCTGCTCACCTTGTTTCCCTTGGCTCATTAACATTTTTGGGGCCATGCAGGAGAGTGGGTTTTCCTCACTACCGGGTGGGTTTTTCTTTTATGTATCATGGTTGGGCCTTGCCAGGGCTTCTGCTGCCCTCTTCCACCACCAGTGGCTTCTTTTCTAACCCTGAGTTAGTTCCAACCCAACAAGTCCCAGGTGTTGGCGAGAGGGCAGCAGGTCACACCACGTGCCACTGGGGCAGCCCCTATATGCCCAGAGATGCTGGGGCCAGGCTCTGGGAGCAGCAACATCCCCCTGAAGAACTCTGTCTGTGTTCCATAGGAACCCTGTCCTACAGCCTGCCAGAGTGGATCCACCACCAATGCTACCACAGCAAGGCAGCTGATGTGGTCCCTGGGCCTCCTGCTGCAGCAGCTGGTCATGGGGAAGCACCCATTAAGGACGGGACCAGGAGATCATCCAGGGGTGGATCATGTTCCCACGATGGCTCTCTCAAGGTGGATCCTCATCTCTGGGTATGGGGGGAATGCCAATGCTGGGAGTGAGCAGCAGGCTCCTGAGCATCCTGCTCTGGCAGCTGCTGTGGAGGTGGCACATGTCCTGCCCTACTGCTCTCCTCCAAAGAGGGAATCCATGGGGAAGTTAGGGCACAGCTCTGGGCACACCCAGCATGGCCTGGGCACACCCAGCATGGCCTGGGAACGGGAACAGGGGAACAACTTCTCCTGGTGATTTATGACTTCTCTCTTTAGAGTGCCAAGATGTTATTAAGAGGTGTTTGTCCATGCAACCCTTGGAGAGGCCATCCTTGAAAGACCTTTTCAGTGATCCTTGGCTGCAGGGTGTTGATCTGCCCTAGAGGATAGGAGAGATCCATGTGCACAGTTGGATCCAGACACCTGGCAGGTAACAGCTCCACACATCTCTTAGCAATCAGTGGCAAAGCAAACCAGAATGGTTTTTGTCCTGCCTGTAGATCCTAGTAGGGGTCAGCAGAAGGGAACACGCAGCTCTTGGGCTGGAGCTGAGCTGGGGACCTGGTGTGGCAAGCACTGGTGGCCACAATCCCACCTGGTTTTGCTCGTCTGGTTCATTGCTGGCTGGGGCCCTGGGCAGAGCACTGACAGCCTGGTCTGGCCCCCGGGGAAGGATAAGGAGCCCCTGGTGAAGCTGTACCAGGTGGGGCTGCTGCTGGAGACATCAAGGACAACCTCAAGGATGACAATCTTCCTCCACCTGGCCAGCTGAAGATGATGGACTTCGATTCTGGCACCTTCCTCAAAGACACACTCCACGCCCAATTTGCAGGTGAGTCCACAGCTGGGGGGATGCTCCCAGATCTGGGCATGGCACGGCCTGGAGGGGCACCAAAGGTTCCCCCCTTTGCTGGGGCAGATGCAACAAATTCTTCACTTGGCTGCCAAGCAGCTTTTAGGCTCTGGGCAGCTGCTGAGGGGCTGGATCTGCCGTGGCTGGCTGCAGGCTGGGCACATGTCCTGCCCTCCTGCTCTGCTCCCAAGGGCAGCAGTGATGGGCAGCTTTGGGCCCAGCTCTGAGCACGGCCAGCATGGCCTGGGCACCGCTGGTGGTGGGGACAAGGGGACAGGAGCCTTCAGCTGACAGGGGTTTCTGGTTTCTCTCCTTGCAGCCAGGCTCTGCGGGTGCTGAGGCTTCTCTGGGCTCTGCCAGGGCTCTGCTGGGCTCAGCCCTGGGCACGGCTGGGCTCGCTCTGCCCTCACATTGCTCTGACAGCTTTGCATCAGATGAGCCCATTCCGAGCACAGCGCCTGAGCTTTCTGCTTTTGCAGGTGAGTGAGACTCTCCTGCAGGGCAAGAGATTGCAATTAGGGAAAAACATCCAATTGGCAAGGACCCAAGCACTCCACAGGCCCAGCTGAATGCCTGGATCTCCACAGGATGTTTTGTCTGTTCAACTCTTAATTTCTTTTTGGCTGGAATTGTGCAATTGCACTTTCTTCCTTCTCTAGAATTGCCACGAGTGGGCAAAACCTGGTGAGTGGGCTCTGTTCCTGAGGCAGTGCAGTGTGGAGTTGGTGGATGGAGAATTGCCCTTCTGCACCTCCAAACTAGAGCAAAAAGCTGTAAGTTGGATTTTCCATCTTTAAGAATCTCCTGAGAGTTTCAGAGGGAATGGGCAGCTACATCACAGGGAGAGAAGGAAGGGCATCTTCTAAAGGATTTGGGATGTGACAGAGTTTAGATTCCCAGTCCCAGCTTGGAGCTGGCAGGGCAAAAAGCTATTTTCTCTTGTTTCACACCAATTTCACCACAATTAAAAATAACAATGTTGGAAACAAACCCCAAGATCTTTTTGAAAAGGCTGCTGAGGTCAGTAAGATGCATCAATGCCATTAGCACATTTACAAAATAAATAACTGAGTTCTCTGTTTGAACAGATCAGTTACCTCTAAATTAAAGTTACAGAAGATTTTTCACTTCACACTTGGGTTTTGTTTCTATCTTCCACGTTTTATAGAGGTTCTTTTTTTTTTCTTTTTTTTTTTCTCTAATTCAGAAAACATGCCATCAAAAAGAAGTGTCCTTCGCTGCTGGTTCCCATGTGGAGCAGCTCCCGTCCTGCTGGCTGAGCTGCTCAGGCAGAGCCCGGCAGCTCCTGGCCCTGCAGGGCTGAGGCTTTTCCCTGTTTCAGGGCACAGACTGATGGAGCAGCACTGCAGAACACGGGGACACACAGAGGGACCAGAAGCAGCTGCCTTTGTCCACCTGCAGCTCCAAGGCCCAAACTCTGAGCAGACAGGGCTGGAAGAGACTGGCAGGCTCCCTGTTTGCTGTGCTGCCCAACTTGTGCCAGCCCACCTCTGCGGGAGGCAGAGGGAGAACAAGGGGCAGCTCCCTGCCAGCCCCCAGCCCAGGGACCCCTCCGGCCCCGGGGCTTGGGGCACTGTCAGCACCCGCTGCTCCAGCCACGGCTTCTGGCACTGGGACCCCCAACTCCTTTCTTGGCCATCCCGCCCCTCCAGCCCCAGCACCCCCACCAGGATCCCAGCAATCCCAGGGCCTCCCCACCTCAGGGTCCCCGCTCTGGGGTTCTGGGGGTCTCCTCTCTTGGGGGTCCCGCTCAGGGAAGCCACGGCTCTCCTGGGGCTCACCAAACTCGGTGTCCCCCCACCCCTGCCCATCCCATGCGGTCCCCACGTGGCCCCGGCAAAGCTCGGAAGGCCCAGCCCAGGAAGCCCAACCTCCACCATGGGGGGACCCGCATGACCCTGCACCCCATCAGGGCTCTGCTGCCACTGGGACCCCCCAAAAACACCTCCCAGGGACCCCCTGATGTCCCCTCAAGGGGCACCTGCAGCTCAGCTTTGGAGCCCTGCAAGGTCCAAACATCCACCCCATAAAAACCCAAAGGCAGGGACCCCCGGGATATTTGGGGTGAGCTCCTGCTCCCCGGGCACCTGCGGGATGGGGGCAATGGTCTCACATCTGCAAGATCTCTGAAGGAGCTGCAGATAGAGCCAGCTGTGAAAGCACGTGGGGCCTCCTCCAGCTCCTCCTCCTTCTGCTCCTCCTCTGACTCTGTCCCTCCTCCTCCTCCCTGCTGGGACAAGATGAGTGAGGGCTGGGTGACTCCCAAACCAAGCTGAGGCAGTGGAGGTTTTGGGAGGAATAATGGGAAAGGGGTGGGAGAGGGGGCACAGGGGGATTTTGCACCCACTGAGGGTCCCCCAGTTCACCCCAGGACCCCCATGCCCCAAGAGGCCCCCTAAGTGGGGGGCTCAGCTCAGGACCTGTCATTGCTCGGGGCTCCTAACCGAGACGGGATGTGGATCTGTGGGTCTCCATCAGACTCTGGGGCTCCATAGGGCTGGAATGGGGCTCCATGGGGCTGGGAAAAAATTCTGTGGGTCTCCGTGGGTCCAATCCCTCCCCAGGTCTCCACACCTGCAGGAGGTTTCCGGCTGTGACCTCCTGTCTCATGGGAGCGTCCACAGATCCGATGGGCTCTGCTCTGACGGCCGGGAATTCCTCTCCTTCCAGATGGGATCTGGGGGATTCGTGGTGGCCGACAGCGCTGCCCAGGTCACCAAGAGGCGCTGGGAACAGGATGAGATCGAGGCTGAGGAATGAACAAATCCCCTGGGGCACACCTGCCTGGAATGTCTCTGGAAATATGTCAGATATGGGTGGGAGGCACTGGAGCGTAAAGGTGAGGAGGGTAGAATTCTCATGGGAATGTGGGATTTGGAAATGTGGGCAAAACTTGGGAACATGGGAATTCCCATGGGACCTCCATGGATGGATCCCCCTGCTGTCCCATTCCCATAGGAATTCTGTAGATGGATCTCACTGCCATCCCATTGCCATGGAATTACGTGAGCAGACCTCACCCCTGTCCCATTGCCATGGAATTCCATGGATGCATCTCACAGTTATCCCATTCCAGAACCCCCTGCTGTCCATGTGTCTGGAAAAGTGGAACACGGGATCCTGACGTTGTCCTGCTCACGTACGGATTCTACCCCAGCACCATCGGGATCAGCTGGATGAAGGGGGATGAAATCCGGGATCGTTCCCAGCAGCAACAGCACCTTCCACACCTGGGCCAGGATTGAGGCGCTGCCGGAGGAGCGGGAGCTGCACCGGTGCCAGGTGGAGCATCCTGGAATGCCAGAGCCCAGGATCTTCTCCTGGGGTGAGGCTGGGAATGTGGAATGTGGGAATTGGGAATTTGGGAATTTGGGAATGTGGAGCAGCAGGATGGGGGTTCCTCTCCTCTCCTCACCATCCTGTGCTTCCCAGAGCTGGAATCCAGTGGGAATCTCACCCTGGTGGTTTCTGTGTCCATCACTGCTGCCATCATCATCATTATCCTCATCAGATTCGGTATCTGGAGGCTCCAATCCGGTTACCCCCAAACCCATCCTGGGGGTCTCCCTGTTCTCCTCTCCCTCCCAAGACTGCTGGGGGTCCCCCCACGACCCACCCACCCCCCTGAACTCCTCCTGGGTCTGCACACGGGGACCATGTCCCCTCCCCCAGGATGACGAGGGGTCCTGGGCTGAGCCCCCCACTCAGCTGGGGGTGTGGAGGGAACTGGGGGTCCTGGTGCTGGAAGTGGCTGCTCCCAGGATGAGCCCACTTGCTCTGTCCGTGTGGTTCCAGTTTCCTCAGCACTCCCAGTATGAGCCCAGTCACTCCCAGAATGATCCTGGTCACTTCCCCTCACTCCCCTGAGGATCCATCTTGTTCCCAGGATGAGCCCAGTCACTCCCAGTCATTCCCCATTATGATGCAATTTGCCCCCAGCACAGTCCCAGTTGTTCCCAGTTGCACCCACTATTATCCAGTGTGTTCCCAATTCTCCCAGTTGCCCTTAGTAGTCCCAGTCATTCCCAGTATGATGCCAGTCTCTCCCAGAAGGGCCCCAGTCACTCGCACTTGTGCCCAGTTTCCCCCAGCGTGTTCCCACAGTTTACCCCCCCGAGCACATTCCCAGTGGCTCCCAGCCACCACCTGCATGGTCTGAGACAGTCCCAGTATATCCCAGTTGCCCTGAACATTCTCGGAGTCATTGCCAGGCACTCCCAGTTACCTCAGCATGGTTCAGTTGCCCCCAGTTTTATCCCAGTCACTGCCAGTACATCCCAGTTGTCACCAACATGCATCCTGTAATTTCCATTTGCTTCCAGTTTCTCCCAGTGTATGCACAGTTCTCCCCAGCATAGCCTGGCAGCTCCCAGTAACCCTCAGTCAAGGTCCAATCACACCCACTGTAATCTCAGTATTATTGTAACCACTGATCTGCCAGCACTGATCTGCCCCCAGCTCTGCACACAGACATTGCTGCTGCAGCTGCAGAGAAGGGAACCAAAGGGGGATCTCTGCAGAAAACTTGGCTGGGAGATCCTTAAAAACCACGAAGAGCACAGCCCCTCATTGATACAGACTGATCCCACAGGGGAGGTGGGTAGAAGAAAATAAGAAATGGAAGAAACAAGGACATTTTTTTTGTGGACAAGATTAAAAATAAAAACCTACAGGAAAAAAAACCCCACATTTAAACCGACAAGAAATAAGAAAGATGACTTTTATTGCAAGTAATTTGCAGAAACTGGCCAGCTGCTTAATGTTCCTGAACACATCCAGTTATCAGTCTCCACACTGCAGCCTTGAGCTCCTGGTTCCTCAGGCTGTAGATGAGGGGGTTCAGGGCTGGAGGCACCACCGAGTACAGAACTGACAGGGACAGATCCAGGGATGGGGATGAGATGGAAGGGGGCTTCAGGTAAGAAAATGCACCAGTGCTGATGAACACGAAGACCACGGCCAGGTGAGGGAGGCAGGTGGAAAAGGCTTTGTGCCATCCCTGCTCTGAGGGGATCCTCAGCACAGCCCTGAAGATGTGCACATAGGAGAAAACAATGAACACAAAACACCCAAGTGATACAGAGGCACTAACAGCAATGATCGAAAGTTCTCTGAGATAGGATTTGGAGCAGGAGAGCTTGAGGACTGGGGGGATTTCACAGTAGAATTGACCCAGGACATTGCCATGGCACAGGGGAAGGGAAAATGTATTGGCTGTGTGCATGAGAGCATTGAGACAGGCACTGGCCCAGGCAGCTGCTGTCATGTGGGCACAAGCTCTGCTGCCCAGGAGGGTCCCGTAGTGCAGGGGTTTGCAGATGGACACGTAGCGGTCGTAGCACATCACGGTCAGGAGAGAAACCTCTGCTGAGATGAAGACAAGAAAGAAAAATACTTGGGCAGCAAATCCTGCATATGAGATGGTGCTGGTATCCCAGAGGGAATTGTGCATGGCTTTGGGGACAGTGGTGCAGATGCAGCCCAGGTCGGTGAGGGCCAGGTTGAGCAGGAAGAAGAACATGGGGCTGTGCAGGAGGTGGCCGCAGGCTACGGCGCTGATGATGAGGCCGTTGCCCAGGAGGGCAGCCAGGGAGATGCCCAGGAAGAGGCAGAAGTGCAGGAGCTGCAGCTGCCGCGTGTCTGCCAATGGCAGCAGGAGGAAGTGGCTGATGGAGCTGCTGTTGGACATTTGCTCTGGCTGGCCATGGGCACCTGTTCATGGAGAAAAGACAGGGACAAGTCAGCAGTGGCTGCTCTGAGCCAAACCTGGGCCATTCCCTGCAGACTGTCCCACTGTGACTCACCCACCCTTGTTCCTGCTCTGGGAAAACCTTCCCCCAGGTCCCTGCCTGAGCTCCAGTTGTGCTGTCTGAGTGTGCCAGGAGAAGCCAGGCCTGTGTGTGGGGGCTCTCCAGGAGCCATCCCTGCCCTGCTGTACTGGGTTTGTGGCCATGTGGCAGAGGGACAAGGCTGGATATTCAGGATTTGTCAGGGGAATCACTTCTAATGCAGACAGGCTTGTTGCCATCTGCACTCCCACTTCTAAAGGACATGGAGAGCAGGAAGGAATTTTTGCCATTGTTTTCCTGCCCAAACATCATTCCTGGTTCTCTGAGGTCAGAAATCCCCAGCATTTCTGCTGCACTCACAGTTTGCCACTGAGAGATGTGAGAGGCAAAGGATTCCCTGTGGCTCAGGGAAGGTGAGGGGCTGGATGGGCTTGTTCCCAACTGCCCTGGGTTTGCAGCTTTGGCTGCAATCAGAGCACAATCAACACTCCCAGGTCACCCTGGGATAAACCAGACCCGGCCCAGAGCACAGGGATCCCTCAATGTCTCCCCCTCTCCAAAGGGCTCTGGGCAAGGTCTCAGCACCCCCTTCTGCCAAGGACACTCCCGGCTCCCTTGGCAAACCCAGCAGCATTTCCTCAGCTCTGGCATCTCTGCACTTCCCCATGGCACATTCAGGGAACTCCCAGGGGCTCTGGCACAGATTTGCAGCCAGGAGGGCAGCTCAGAGCTGGGAAGGACACAGCAAGGAGATCCCCGGGTGTGCCCATGATGGGATCTCAGGGAGGGGGCTCAGCTCATTCCCCTTTCCCATGGACTGCTTTGCCCACAGCCCCACAGGTCCCAGGGAAGCTTGGACACCCCATTGCCATGGCCACAGCTGCCTGGCAGGAATGCCAAGGGCAGTGCCTGACTCAGCTGCTGCAAAGGCCAGAGCCTCCCTGAGAGCACCAGATGACAGGGACAGGATCAGGGCAGTGCAGAAACAAGAGCAGGTGTGGTGGTGCTGTGCCTGGCAGGGCAGGGCAGAGAAAGCTGGCAGAGAGTCTCTGTAAATGTTGAAACATTACTTTGATGATCCTGGGTGTTCCTTTCAACTCAGAATGTTCTGTGATTCTGTGATTAGAAATCCTGTTCTGCTTCTCTCATCCTCCTGTTACCTACAATCAAAAGAGAAAAAAACCCTTTTTAAAGTGTCAGAACAGTAAAGTGTGAACCCAACTTTTATTGGTAGCTTCCAGGTGTCCCAGAGTGCATGGGGCATACGCAGCCCCTGATTTCAACAATTTTTTAAGGTTGCCTAATTAGGATATTTAACAGGAATATGCAATAGGAGATTCATTTGCCCCAGATACACACCCCTGGGTCAACCCACTCGAGTTGGTCCAAGGGCTTCTTTGCCCCACTTTTTTTATGCCTGCTCACACTGAATAAAAACCAAAATGTTCTTCTTTTAAGCCCTCTTCCTGATAATAAGACAATACAGTATTTCAGGAATGTATGTAGGTCTGCTAGTTGTTCTAAAATTGAATAGAAAGGGTAGGAAAATACTAGAGTTAATTAAGGATTATAGTTTTATATATATGTAAAAGTAGTTGAATAGAGGTAATAAGGATAATAGTTTATAACTATAAATTAGTAGTAAAAGAGCTACTAAAATATGAAAATTGTATAAAAAGTAAAAATCTTTTTGTCATCACCCCAACTTTCCCATCCTTCCCCAAGCAGGAAATTGAAAACACTCTCACGAAAGCTCCTGCTCTTTACAGCAATGCCAGGCTTACCTTCTTTTGGCAAGTGTCCTCCGCAGCTGTGCCAAGGCTGGTGTGGAGCTGGGAGCAGCCCTGCCCCACACAGCCCCTCTCAGCAGCAGCAGCAGCAGCAGCAGCTGCCCTGCTCAGGGTGGCTCCTTCCCCCCACATCTTCTCCCCAGCGCTGGGAGCAGCTCCCCGGGCCGGCTGAGAGCTGTCCCTGGCAGGCAGCAGAGTCCCTGGGCCAGCACAGCGCCCTGGGCTGCAGGACCCTGCTCTGCACCACAGCCCTGGGCAGCCCTGGCTGCAGCCCCGGCTGCTCAGCCCTGCAGCAGAGCCTGGCCCCAGGGAGCTGCCTTGTGCTGGGCCTGGGCTGGGGCAGCAGGGAAACCCAGCCCTGCCCTAGGGCCACATCCCTGCCCTGCAGCAGCTCCCAGAGTGCTCCAGGAAGGTGCTCCAAGCTGGGGGATGTGGCAGCTCCAGGAGATCCCTGCAGGAGCTGCAGCTTCTCTTCCCCCAGCCAGAGAGTGACTGTTTGCAAGCCTGGGAGAATTTCTCCTGCAGTGAGCCCTGAGTGAGCTCTGCTCTGTGCTGCCAGCCCAGGCTGAGCTGAAGCCCTGTGTGCCTGTGTGCTGTGCCCGGGGTGGCTGCAGGCAGTGCCCCAGCCCTGCTGGGCTGGCAGAAAAGCTGCTCATCCAGAGAAATGTGTTTTTAAGCTCTTCTTTGTTGCCAGTAGCTGCCTCGGTGTGAGGAGCCCAGCCCAACTCGACAGCACAGACACAGCACAAGGACTTTAATGACCCTCTCAGGGCTTTCTGCTGAGGCCCTGAACATCAGTCCCTGAGAGGGAGCTGAAGAAACCTCTCCAGAACTCCAAGGCAGAAGCCATCTCCAAAGTTTCTGGAAGTTTTAATGGGTCCCACGGAGGGACACGACACAGAAAGTGTCCCCAGGCCCCAGGCAGAGCAGAGAACTGCAGGCAGTGATGACAGGTGGGGACAAAGAGAAGCCAAGTCTTGCTGCCCTGGGCCACAGCAGCCTCTGTGCCACCAAGGACACTGAGGTGACCCCTTGTCCTGAGGCCCTGGGGCCTCCTGGCACAGCCCCAGCAAGGCTGGGCACTGTCAGCCCCTTGTCCTGCCCTCAGCATCCCCCTCCCATGCCAGTGGCCTCCAGGATGTGCTGGAAGGAGTCCCTGGGGAAGGAGCCTTGGTCAGCAATGGCCCTGGGGGGCTCCTTCATGCTGCCAGGGATTGCAGGTTTTTCCAAGGCCTTTGGGTTTGGCTTTTGCCTTGGAGTCTCTGAGAGGTTTGTGCAATCCTGGCCTCCAATTCTCTGCTGTAATGAGTCCCTTGAGAGGCTTTGTCAGTAACAACACTCAGTGGGGCTCATTAATCCTTCAAGGTACTTCAGTTCTTTTAGGGTACTTGGTGTTTCCTTTTCAAACTGACTCTAGGAAAAGTTTGTGCAGTCATGGCCCCAATTATCTGCTTTAACAAGTCCCTTGGGATTCTTAGCCAGTAACAACACTCAGTGGGGTTTATTAATACTTCAAGGTATTCAGGGGTAAGTTTAAGTACTTCTTTTTGCCACTGAGTCTCTGAGAAGTTTTTGTGCAATCCTGGCCTCCAATTATCTGCTTTAATGAGTCCCTTGAGAGCTTTGCACTGACACACAGTGGGCTCAGTAATGCTTTGAGATAGTCAAAATTTTTAAGATACTTTGGATTTTCCATCTCACGCTGAGTCTCTGAGAAGTTTTTTGTGCAATCCTGGCCTCCAGTTCTCTCCTCCAAGGAGTCCATTAAGAACCTGTGTTGGGGATTGACCATAGTGGGGCCTATTAATGCTTTAAGACCCTTTGGGTGTTTCCCCTTACTTTGACTCCTGGAAAGGTTTGTGCAATCTCCTCTCAGGCCCTGAGGTTCCAGGGCTCAGCACCAAATGCACCACGGGGCTCATCAGGATCAAGCAAGTCCTGACAAACCATGGCTGTGCCTTGATTTCTCTCTGCTCTGGTGCGGTTAATTAGGAGGTCTTTTCTCCTAGAGTTATGGGAAATATTTCAAAAAACCCCATATTCCTATTTTCAAGGATGTATTTTTCTCTCTAGAAAAGAGGTGACTGCAGCATTCTGTGATTGATATTGATTGAGGGTATCTCCCACGGAGGTCTTGCCTGCTCAGAGAAGCTGTGCCTTGAGGTCTGACCCAGTGTGGACAACCTTGCTCCACATTCCCCAAACCCATCCTGTGTCTCCTCACTCACCTGGGACCTGCTTTGCTCAGAGAACTGGCTGTACTCTGGCAAAGATGGGTTTTCTTCCTTTTTTAGCAATCTAAACTCCAAAGTTTCAGACAGTCTCAAGTGGGAATCTTTAAAAACAGATATGATCATGGACAGAGACTCTCTAATGAATTAAAGTTAGAAAGTGGAATTTTTTCTAACCCCAGTGGGTGACATGGGAGTCACCTCCAAAAGGTGTGACCGCCCCGTGCAAGGTTCTTTGCCCTCTATTTATTTCCCAAGATCTTACATACAATACATGTGCATAACCCCAGCACCTCCCATCCCTGCTCTGTATTAAATGAGGCTATTAGTCCTTCATATGTGTGAAATTCTTCCCTTGATTTGGGTCAGTGGTCTCAAAGGATGAAGTCAGGAGAGTTTCATCAGGTCTCTGTGACCCTCTGGCACGAGCCAAGGTCCCCTGCTCTGTCACTGATTGATATAAAGTCCAGGTGCTGGTCATTGTTCTTACTGGTTTCAATCTGTTCTTCTAACGGTTCACTTACTCCATTTCCTTCTATAAACAAGCTCATAATGGCAAACAATACAACAATTAGCTCTTGTTAAGGCATCTAATAATCATTAACCTATTGGTTGCTTTTATAACTTACACCCTGATCCATATAAATTTCTTCTAACCCTCCAGTAAAATCTTAACTCTTTAAAATCATGATTCGGTGCCCCCTGAATGTTGGGGTGCCCCCTGAATGTTGGGGCATCCCCGCAAACCCCTCCCGCCACTGAGGGTAATCTGTGTCCATGTCAACCTGGAGGAAATGATCGTCATCTTCTCCTGGCCTATCAGGGTGAGTGGAGACACCTGGGAACCCCCAAAATCACCTGGGTAACCCCCAAAATCACCTGGGTATCCCCCAAATCACCTAGATACATCTAGGTACCCCCCCCAAAATCATCTAGGTACCCCCCCAAAATCATCTAGGTACCCCCAAAAATTCTGTCGATCCTCCCCAAAAATTACCTGGAACCCCCAAAAACCACCTGGATACATCTGAGTACCCTGCCAAATTTCCTGAGTACCCCCCAAAATCACCTGGATTCCTCCCCAAAATCACCTGGATACACCTGGGTACCCCCAAAAATTCTTGGGCCCCTGCCCAAACCGGTGGTTGTGAATCCCCACTGCTTTGGCTGGGTAGATGCCGTGTCCCATTTAACCCATTGACTTGAATGGGTAGACCTGGTGTCCTGTTTACCTCCATTTACATAGAGTAACCCTTCCCAGTGCTCCCAATAATGCCATGGAGCTCCCAGTAACCCCAGAGCTCCCCCTTTTGAGGGGTTCCCAGGTAATTTTTTGGGTACTCAGGTGATTTGGGGGAATACCCAGGTGATTTTTTGGAGGGTTCCCAGGTGTATCCAGGTGGTTTTGGGGAGTACCAGGGTGATTTGGGGGGGATCCAGGTGATTTTTCTGACATTCTCAGTGGTCTCCACTCACCCTGATGGGCTGGGAGAAGATGACAGCCACTGTCACATCCTCCCAGTCAATGTGGATGCAGATGACCCTCAGCGGCCGGGGGGCTGTGGGGGGACACCTCGACATTTAGGGGGCACCCCAAAACTCCAGGGGAGGGCCTCAGGGATGGGAGGGAGCCCCAAGTTACCTCAGGAGAGGATGCAGCGCAGGTACACCCAGGTACCGACCGTGGGGTCGGTGAAGACGGCGTTCTGCACCAGCTCCAGCTCTAGGGAGAGGCAAAGGGGGCACCCCAAAATCTCGAGGAGGCAGCCAGGGGACACCCCGAGATCTGAATGGGGGCACTCAGGTGTGTGGGAGCTCAGGTCTACCCATTGAAATCAATTAGGATTTTTAGGGACACCAGGTCTACCTATTGAAGACAATGGGGATTTGGGGATAACAGATCTACCTATTGAACCCAAATGGGGATTTTTAGGGACAAGAGGTCTATCTCTTGATCCAATGAGGATTTAGGGACAACAGGTCTAGCCATTGAAACCAATGGGGATTTAGGGACATGGGGTCTGTCCATTAAAATCAATAGGGATTTTTTGGAAACCATGTCTATTAAGGGCAATGGGGATTTGGGGAAACCAGGTCTACCCATTCAAGGCAATGGAGATTTAGGGACACCCGATTTACCTTATTAAAGTCAAAGGGAATTTTGGAACACCGGGTGTACCTACGAATCTGGGGAATTTAGAAAATTGGGTCCAGGCACTACTGGGAATTTAGGGACATCAGGTCTACCCATTGAAACCAATGGGGATTTAGGGAAACCAGGTCTATTTGTTAAGACGAATTTAAAGAACACCAGGTCTACCCATAAAGGACAATTGGGATTTGGGGTAATCAGGTATACCCACTGAAACCAATGGGCTCAGTGGGACACTGGGTTGACCCCTTAATGTGGGGAGTTTAGGAAATCAGGTCCAGCCATTGATGTGAATGGGAATTTTGGGACATCAGGTCTACCCCCGTTTTATAGTCAATTGGGGGGATTTAGGACACCAGGTTTACCCTTCAACAACTATAAGGACATCAGGTCTACCATTGAGGTCAATGGGGATTTAGAGACACCAGGACTACTCATAAAGGCCAATGGGAATTTGGGGGACAGCAGGTCTACCCATTGAAGGCAATGGAGACTTTTTGGGACACCGGGCCTACCCATCCAACCCAACAGAGCTCAACTTCAAGCAGGGGGCTGGAAATTTTTGGGATAGGATCCCACCAAAAATCTGGGAATTTTTCCAGGGGAATCTCTCACCTTCCTTCAGCCTTTTGGGGGACAGTGTCCCAGTCTGGCGCTTCCTGCAATTCCTGGTGAGCACCAGGACCTGCAGCCGGTGGTGCCAGGTCGAGAAGTTGGAGAAGCCGTGGCTCAGCAGGGCTCTGGCAAAGGCCAGCTTGGCCTTGGGGTCCTGCCTGGCCACCAGTGCCTGCCAGTCATGCCAGGTCATGGACTGGGATGGCACCAGCTTTGGGAGCTGCAGCCTTAGGTGGCAGCTCCCTGTATAAACCAGTAAGGGTTAATGCACTCAAACCCACTCCTGGTATAGGGTTTAGCAGCACGAGGTCTATCTTGTTCAAGTCAATGGGGATTTTGGGACATCAGGTCTACCCATGAAAGGTGGGTCTAAGTAGGGTGGCTCCCAGTGTGGTCTTTGGGCTCCCACTTTTACCAGGTTTATACTGGGAGGGCACCAGTAAAAACCGGTAAGCACTGGGAGCCACCCCCAAGCCCCTGAGCCCTGTGGGGGAAGCTCCCAGTATAAACCAGTAAGGCCAGCACAACCTGAAGTCACTCTCAGTAGGTCTCAAGGCCCATCCCAGTATCAACCAGTACATCCCAATATAACCCAGTACATCTCAGTATAACCCAGTAGAAAATAATGCCCCCAGCCTGCCATCCCTGTAAAAATTAGTATAAACCAGTGCAAACCAGTGTAACCCTGTATAACCCAGTAACTCCCTGTACCCCATCCCAGTACAAACTAGTATATCCCAGTATAATCCAGTAAAAGCCAATGCCTCCAACTTCCCATCCCAGTAAAAACAAGTATAACCACAGTCAGCCACCAGGTCCTTCCCACCAGCAGGGGGCACTCACTCATATGCAGCACCCCATCCCAGTATAAACCAGTATAACCCAGTAACCCCCAGCACCCCATCCCAGTACAAAGCGGTAAAACCCAGTGAAACCCAGTAACCCCTCCTGTGTTAAATCACATGAAGGATGCTGCCCAAAGGGCATTTTAGATCATGCCCACTAAAGATCCTAGGCAGAGTTCTATCTCAATTAAACAATCCCCTTCTGAGCCTTTCCTAGATTTTATAGATAGACTTCATGCAGTGGAGGAAAACCAGAGAGAGGAGCAGGAGTTCCAACAGAAGATGATCCTGGAAGTGCACAAAGCCACTTGGTGCCTGGAAGTGGCACAAAGCAATGTCAGTGATATCTGCAAGAGGATCATCTCCGGGCTTCTGGTTGCTCCACCTCCAATCCTGGACCTCCTCACTGAGACCTGCACCAAGTGAGCCATAAGGGACCCAGCTGAACAGCGGAAAGGGTCTGGGCTCAGAGGCCGGATTGCAGCACCAGCCACCATTCCAGCTGGACCACCAGTGGCTGGGAGGGTCAAATGTTTCCAGTGTGGGCGGGAGGGACATGTGATGGGCTTTTGTCCCTTTAAGAATAAAACATCACACACACAGGTGGGAGCAGTGGGGGAGGGAGAGAAAGGGGAACATTCCAGTTCCAAAAAAGTAGGGGAGGAGCATTAGCTTCTATCATGTGATGAGAAAAATGGGACAGGTCACACGGTGGTTGGGCTTTAGGGGCAACCCAATTCTGGGAAGGTATGAGACCCTAAGGAACCCTCAGGGCTGGGAACAACCAAGAGGATATGGAAGCCATTTAGGCTTGAGTTAACAACAGGTATGCCTTTCAACACACCGGACTGGCAAGTGGTCACCGTTGACCCTGGACACGTGACCAACCTACATCAGACTGATAGTAAGTGCCTTGTTATCAGGGATTCTAAGCACACTCCCTCTAAAATCAAGATTAGTCCAGGACTTTTGTCATCAGATCCGGAGCAACGAGCTCTCTTGGCACGTTGTGTCCATCCTCCCTCTTCCTACCAAAGGGCCAAGTCATTGCCCTGGCCATACCACTGCCCACACTGCCCTATGATTGCAAAAAGAAAAACAGGACACTACTCCATGATCAATATGATCGAAGTAAGCCATTTTAATAGATTTTCCAGCTTCTTTTATACAATTCTTAGCCTTAATCACGCGTTACTTACTACGTTACAGTTGGATACCCCTAAAAGCACGTGTTAGCCTTTTAGTCTCTATTGGCTAATTCTTCTTACATACACAGCAAAATTATGCATATAGTTTTTCCGGCTTTCTTCCTATTCCCACATTTCTGAAGTTGTTTACCATCCTTTGTTCTAATGATACGTGCCTCTCCACATCTTCTTATCCCTGGTGCATGACTGCTTTCTCCTTGAAATGGTTACAGGCCTGTTTTTTCACATAGGCTGGATTGCTCACATGCCCCCATTTCTGGAGGACTTCATCCTCTACAAGCTGCCATTCCTGGGGACACAGAGCCCAGTCTCTGCCCCACAGAGCCCCCCAGGCTCCAGCCCCCATCTGCTGCTCTTGTCCCGTCTTCTCAGCTGTGTGATCATGTGCCGGGCTCTGCTGCAGATCCAGGGATGCGGGCAGCAGCTGGAGCAGTGCAGGGATGTGGAAGCAGGAGAAGCAGCCACATCCAAAGGAGAGCAGAGCCCGGGGCCGGCCCCTCAGAGACCCCTCAGCCCCCGGCCCACCCAGCTGGGAGCCCTCAGGGAGCAGCAGCAGGGGCCAGTGTCGTGGGCAGTGCGGGCACAGCAAGGTAGTGAGGAGGAGGCCCTGGACGGGGACAGTCCCTGGGACTCCTGCCATGACTCGGACACGTCCCAGGGGGAAATATGAGTGGGACTTGGAGCCAGAGCTGTTCCCTTGTACAGAGTACCAAATGAAAAAGCTGTCCCCGTTGGCAGAGCACATCATCTTTGGCCCTGGGAACAAAGGCTTGAGCCCCGTGCTGGAGGAGGATGAGGATCCCCAGGATCCTTTTTCCCTGCTTGGGCCCGGCTCCCCCAGCCCGATGGGCACAGAGGAAGGGGAGCACAAGGCAGAGGTGCCCCAGGGAGAAAGGAACAGCTGCCCAGCAGGCTCCCAGGGGCAAGAGTGCGCAGAGCAGGAGCTGTCCCAGGAAGTGGCAGACTGGCAAGAGTGCACAGAGGAAGAGATGTCCCACGGAGAAGTCAACAACTGCCGGAACACTCAGGCTGGGAGGAATACCTGGAGCAAGAGCTGCTCCAGAAACTCTCAGACTGGCAGGAGAACGTGGAGCAGGAGCTGTCCCCGGGAAACCTCAACAGCTGGGAAGAGGTCTCTGACTGGGAAGAACACATTGGCCAAGCCCCTTCCCAAGAGGAAACGTCCTTTGGCCACCACGTGTCCCGAGGGAACAGTCACGCATCCTGTGTGCTCTCCAGCTGGGAAGATGACAACAACCCAGCGCCATTGCAGAACCCCTGGGGAGTCAGGTACAACTCCAGCAGCTGGATGAAGTCCTTGGCCCCGCAGGAGGACGAGTGGGACGAGCTGAGTGTCCTGGAGCTGCCGCCAGAAGAAGACAAGGAGCAGAAATGGAGACTTCTTGCGGCGGACGGGCTCCCGGTGCCCGTCCCTCGGGAAGCCTGGGTTGAGGAGCAGGCCCCAGAGCCGTGCAGCCCAGGCCTGCTCTGTGCCTGGCCTGCCCCCCTGCCAGGACAAACCCTGGTGGAGGAGCTCTCTTCTCCCACCCAGGCCTTCCATGGGCAGCCGTTTGCCCCAAGCAAACGTCCCTCTCGCTTCAGGCGGGTGCTGCGGGCGCTGCGGGGGCTGTTCCGGTGTTCCTGCCTGGTGCCGCAGCCTGAGGAGTAGCACGGGCACGGCACCAACAGCAGCCATTGCTGCACAGCCGCCCTCCCTGTCCGGCTGCGGCACCCATGGGAGCCTGAACAATGGCAGCAAGACCAGGAACACGTGCCTGTAGAAGCTGAGATGACAGAAGGATTTGGAAGGTGATGACGAAGATGAAACAACAAAGGCAATTGCAATGATGAAGACACTGAAGTCAAAGATGATGACAGAGACAATGGAGAAGATAGAAATAAAACAGGTGAAGACAATGAGAGAGAAAGAAGACAAGAGGAAGAGGAAGAATTGAAAGCCACATAAAAGAATAAGGGTAGTGATAGGAATAGCAATTTAGCAATACATATAAGAAGAAGAGGAATAGGAATAAGAATTCAAAAACCCATAGAAGAAGAGGAATAAGAATTTTAAAAAGCTATAGAAGAAGAATAGGAATAGGAGTAATAATTTTAGAATCCCTAGGAGAAGAGTAATATTAGGTATAACGTCAATATATGTAGAAGAAACAAAGAAGTAGAATAGGGAGAATAAGGAACATAAGAAGAAGAATTTATAATTCCATAAATGAAGATAAGCTCTAATAAGTAAGTCACAGTAGCAAATATATTTTTGTTTCCAATAAAATTTTCAATGCACAAGAGCAGAGTCTCTGGGTTTCCTTTCTCCTCTCTGTGAGCCATTGATTCATTTTCCACTTCTGGGTGCTCTGTGCCTGGCCCCCATGCAAGGCCAAGCCCTCGTGGGAGGTCTCTCTTTTCCGCCTCTTTTTAGTTCAAGCATGAATCAGTAGAGTTAATGTAGTAGAGAAGAACACATGATCTGCAGAAAAGATCTTTGGATGGTCATGAGGGCACTATTAGAAGTCAGCTCCCTCCACTAAATAGCATCAACTCTACCTAAATTTTAACTGACAAATGTTTTTCTAATTTTTTTTTTAAACTCTAGTTAGGAATGCTGTAATATTTTTTTCACAGGCTTGCCGGGTGTTTAATCTCTGTTAATATTAAGGCAGAAGCTGAAGCTCACTGGTACTTGTTTCACTGTGGTGAGTAGGTATTTGTATTGATCTTTACAAAAAACAGTCTGAGCACTTTGAGATTGCATTCCTTCAGTCTGTTCTTTTTCTTGAAAAGAACCACTGTATTTTCTCAACCTTCCATCACAGAAAAACATGGTAGTTGATCACAGCATCCTGGTGATATTGAAAATAGTAATCAGTAAATTTATCGTATCTCTCTGAAAGATCTCACACACCTTTCTGGCCATTACTGACCCAGGAAGTTTCTGTGCTGTTGAAAATATTCCAGCTTCCTGCATAACACTGATAATTTATAGTCACACCGCATTAAAACACACATACCTACAAATGTTTATGTCATAAGCAAATAGAGAACAAGGTTTTTCAATGTATGTCATATTTGGGATATTCTATAACGGATTCACAAAGTTAAGTTGCCTGATCCATTTTTTTCCCCTCCTTATTACAAACATCAGATTTTGAAGGAGAAATTGCAATGCCTTAAAATCTAGGAACTTCCAAAACTTAGGGAATACCTTCATATTCTGAGGTTATTCCAAGGAACTCACAAATATAAGGGCCTAAACTCACAACAGTTTTATTATTGTATTTCTCAGTTATCTCTAATTTGTGATCTGAAGAAAATTTCCCCGATTTTAGAGGAAGTGGATGTTCTTGCTACTTTGAGAACTCACTTTTGCAGCTGAACTTTGAAACAACAAGCAGCAACTGATACGAAGAGACAATATCTCCAATCATTGCCTTCAGGATTTTGTTGCAGGTAAAGGAAAGGTTCCCTAAATTTCTAAGGAAGTTAGAGAAAGCAATCGGATTTGAAAAATTACCTGTATGAGATGATCACAGTTACAGTCTGAAAGACACAGCAGTCTTAAAATGCCCTTCTGCCATTCAAGCCTCTCAGTGCTTCTGCTGACTGAGGGTGATAGATCCATACTTATTTGCATTTACATAAGAAAATAGATGTTGGCTTCCAGTAGCTTAATTACTAATCCAACCTTTATGGTTTTTTATGTCTCATAATTACAGGAAAAGGCAAATATTTGCATATGACATAGAACATTAAATAAGACTATAATTAGATTTATTCAGGCTGATCATATTAGCTAGAATGTTTTCTTATACGCAAGGAAAAACTGAACTTCAGTAAACCTTCTAAGTCAGGTTTAATAGTTACATCATCTCAGCATAGAGACTATTATGCTTTGTCTGCTCATTCATTTATAAGTACCAGGAAAAGGCAAACTGATCTTGCTTTTCATAAGTCGAAATTTAATATCAATATGCTAGAATTAAAGCAAACATCTTTCTGCCTAATCTTAGGCTATTCTTTGGCAGAGATGGAGAAATATAGAAAGAAATCTGAAATCTAACAAACACCTGTGAATGAAGGGAAATTAAGTCTGCTTTCATATGACTGACAACAGAAATTATGGAAATCACACCATGAGAAAGAGATGCACAGAATTATGCATTACTATAGGAAATACACTGTATGTTCTAGACAAAGACTCTCAATTGTATATGCTCTATAATGAGAAACATTAGGAGAGAGGAAAAATTGTAGCTTCCCGTGTATTATTATTGTCCTTTCCACTCCCTCACTGGTGAAAATGTGGCTGATACTGTAAAGTAACTTTACAGTAGTGTAAAGATTAAGGATATGAGCTGAGTCTGTAAGTAAATGGGGCTGATGCCTCCATTTCTACTCAACAGAGGACCCCCAGAGAAAAATCCTATGTCTCAGTTCTCTCTGATGCACACAGGCTTCTGTCCAGCATCAGGATTTAAGGCTTTGAGCTCATCCCTACCTCAAACTCTGCCAGTAATAGTTTGTGAGCTCAGTACATGCCCAGATTCCTGATATTAAAAACAAGCCCTTGATTTCTTCTAAACTATTTATATACTCTCTGAGCAGGCAGAAAAGTTTATCCTAACAAGGTGGACCCCTTGGCACACATGTGCTCCATGGGGCAGGAGTTCCTGAAGCAAAGGATCCATTTTAGTGCAGTTTTGTAGAAAGGAACGAACAAATCTTAAACAGTTTCCTTCTGCTGCCATAAGGTGGGAGGAAATCTGCCCTAACAGGAACCTCCTGCCAATAATGTTTATACCTTTTTCTTTTTCTTCACATTGAAGTCTTATCTAAGGGCTTCACCTGAGATGGGAACCCCTGCGTAGAAACTGCACAAATAGAAGAGATGAACAAATCTCTCCTGCTGATAGAGACGGCAGCACAGGAACACGACTGCTGCATGTAATGAAATACACATTGGCCTGGGGTCAGGATAATTTCAGGTTTAGCTGTCACCTTCTATACACCCTGAAAATTCACTCTTGCAAAGGAAAAATCGCTTCCCCAGCTCCCTCTGACTGATTTTATAAAAATAGCAGTACCATGACATTAACTTTACGAAGAGGAAATTGGAACACAGAAAGATTTGTTAATTTGCCTATAAAATGAGTGCATGGCACAGTAGCATAATTTTTGGAGATATTTTACAATAGCAAATAAAATAACACTAAGTGCATTTTCTGGCCCCATGGTAGGGAGCACAGAAAAGTTTAATGGTGGCTGAACTCTCTTCTCCCAGAGAACAGGGCCCAAAACGGAGCACCAGGATTTGAGGTGCAACCTCACCAGTGCCCAGCACAGGGAGACAATCCCTGCCCTGGTCCTGTGGCCACACTATTGCTGAGACAGGCTGTGATGGTTCTGGTTTCTTTTTCTCTGCTGAGGTCAGGATTAAGACATGGGAAACATAGGTTTTTGAGTTCAGACTTGGATGTTTATTGTTTCTTATCTATTTACAGACTCACAAGGTGTGAGCTCTAACTAGCAAGTTAGAGAAATAAGGTAAAATGGAGAGCTTCTAAATCTTTCCAAGGTTATTTAAGCCATAATTACACAGTAACAGGATAACATCTCTATAATTTATACTTCTGACCCAGTAAAGACCACCCAAGTCTTGCAATGTAGACCTTTTCCACCCAATTACAGAAACCCATGAAGAAGAAGGAAGAAGGTGAAGAAGGACTTAGACAACGCCTTAAATCCCCCATATTGCTCCACAAGTACTACAACATACTAAAATCTTCATCTAAGTTTTTCACCCTGTGAGATCACACAACACTATTCAAACTACACACCCACAACCACTGTGCTATCACTCAGTCTCAGAAGCCTGCTCCAAGGCCTCAAGTCAAATGCGGTGCTTGCTCGAGGCTCAGTACCTTACAGCTCAGAAAGCCTGCAATTTTCAGCCTCCAGGCTTCCAACAACAGGCATGGGAGCATTGGCCTTCTTGGCCATCTGAGCACAGCTCAGATCATGTTCAGCCACTGTCACCAGCACCCCCAGGTCCTTTTCTGTCATGAAGCTGCTCCACCCACTCAGCCCCTGGCCTGGAGTTCTGCAGGGGGTTGCTTTGACCAAAGTGCAGACTCAGCACTTGCCCTTGTTGAACCCCAGACCATTGGCTTTGGTCCCTGCAGCCTGTCCAGATCCCCTGCAGAGCCTTCCTGCCCTCTGGCAGATCCACACTCCCATCCAGCCTGGTGTCATGTCCAGGCTGACTAAGGGTACCTTCCTCCCCTCATCCAGAGTCACAATGAAGAGATTGAGCAGAACTGGCCCCAGAACTTTTCCCCTAAGAACAGCAGCTGTGACACTCCACCAGCTGGATGTGGCTCCAGTCCCCAGTGCTCCCTGGGCCTGGCCATCCAGACAGTTTTTCACCCAGGAAAGTCTGCACCCATCCAAGCCATGCATCCAGTTTCTCCAAGAGAACATGGTTGGAAAGGCTTTGCTAAAGTCTAAGTAGACCAGATCCACAGCTTTTCCCTCACTTCACCATGTGAGGCACCCTGTCACAGAAGATCAGGGTGGCCAGCAGGACCTGCCTTTCCCAAGCCCATGCAGGGTTTGTCCTGTACCTGCAGTGTGATGGCAGTCAGGGTGATCTGATCCATGACCTTCCCTGGGAACAGCCTTTAAGATTTCCCTCTTGAAGAATGCCCAGCCTTCCTGGACTCCTTTGCCCTCCAGGAATGTCTCAGCAGGGACTCTCCCTCCCAAGGGATTCTCCCAACCAATCTTCTAACCAGGCCAAAGGCTGCCCTCTGGAAGTCTGAGGCAAAAGTTCTGCTGGCAGCCCTCCTTATTCCTCCAGAAATCCCAAACTCTTATAATTTGTGATTGCTGTGCACCAAGAGGGCCTCTGACCATCATATCACCCACAAGTCCTTCTCTGGTTGAAAACAGCAAGTTCCACACCCTCCAGGAACCTCCCAGACTGTTTCCTCTCTGCTGAGCTGCATTTCCAGCTGATAGGTGGAGTTGTAGTTCTCCATGGGAAAAACAAAATATTTAGGAGACATCCTAAGCATGTCCTCTCCATTTTTAATCTGGTATCATGTTGTACTGCTAGACTAGGAAAATTTGATTTGAATCATAGTTCTCATTTAGTCAAATTTCTTGTCTGAGGAATGTAACAGATCTTGGAAGGGGTACTTGGACATTCAAACCCCACAGTATTGCCATGAAGTCTTAGCTGGCAAAATATGAAGCTAATGAATTGATTAATGCTGTTATCAGAGTGGGCTTACCCTTAGAAAATTCAACAGATCAGGGCACTAATTTTAGGTCTTCTCTGCTAAATGAGGTGTGCAAGCTGTTAAAAATTCCCCCATCACACAGAGTTTCGTATCAGCCAGAAACAGATGGGCTTGTAGAATAATCAAACACTTAAGCAGATGCTAAGAAAATTCATCAGCAGTGAACCAAAACATTGGGATAAATTGTTACCTTTTGTTTAGTTTGTCTATTGGGAGGTCTCTTAATCATCAGTTGGTTGTTCCCCATACCTTTCCAAAAATACTCGAGAGGCAGACACTCTGAATTTGTGATGTTTGTATCCGACATTTGGCAGCCTCACATTTTCACCCAGATAACATCCTTCATAATTATACTGTTCACATATGTAAATCAAGGCCCCGAGTCTGCAGATAGATCGACATGACTGGAAGGATTTAACGTGAACGTGAATGACAGCAGTAGTTCCAAACTGGCAATCCTTATGAAATAGTGATGCTGTAGATGGATGAAGCTGAACAATTCTCAAAATGAAAGCAGTGACACTGAGACAAAGGTAATTAATAGTCTCATTTATGCTCCTCTCAATCAACAACAGATCCCCTGCAAAAATTTAGAGTAGTGTTGGGACAGGGAAGACACAGATTTACACTTATTTCTGTATCGTGCGTCCATTTCCCAGATCTGAAAAATTTTCAGCAGATCTGGGACAATTCATTCATGGTTAACAGACAACAAGACATTTTTATGTTCAAGGTTCCTTGAAATAATTCCCTGTACCCGCTGAAGATGGTTTTCCAGCTAATCCTGGCTGCCATGGCTGGGAATTGTTTCAAGTCCGGTTGGGCAGTGGCTAGCGGACCGGCCACTACATCCTTAGTAGTTCAGAAGCCACATGAGAGCTTTTAGTGAGGCTCAACGAAGGTAAGAAGAAGGAGGCCTCGTGGCAAGATAGAGTTTATTGTCACATGCACCCCATGGTGCAGGCACTCACGCATCCAGGAGAGAGAGAGGGGAGGTGGGCTCATTGCTTATCCAGGGCCAGGGGAAGGTGGTGGATACAAGAGGGAAAACGAATCAGGGGAATGGGGAGGGCATATAGACAGCAAATAGGAAACGAGGGGTGGGGGACTCCCAGCCTGCTGCAATCCGGGACTGAGTCCTCCCAAGTCTCTGGAATGAGGGGGAGAGGCTTCCCGGAGGGGGGCATGCACTGGGAGGAGAGAAACAGATGATTGACAACCTATTGCAACAGAGGGGACAAAGGGAATTTCCCAGGCGGGCGATTGTACCAGATGGGGAGAAGTACAGGGGGAACTTGGGAAAAACCATTACAGAACTTACATAATAAAAACAGGTAAAAACAAAACATGAAAATACAAAGCACACCGCAACACGTGTGGGCTCCAGCAGAGACAAGGAGGAGTCAAGGCAGTGCATGGAGTCCAGGGAGCAGCCCCTTCTCCCCATGCAATCCTGGAATGGTTTGCATGGGAAGAGCTCTGCAGTGCTCATCTCATCCAAACCCCTGCCATGAGCAGGGACATCTTTGAGCAGCTCAGGTTGTTCAGAGCCCTGTCCCAGCTGGACTGGAATGTTTCCAGGGATGGGGCATTGACCACCTCCCTGGGAACCTGTCCTGCTGGATCACCAACCTCACCATCAAAAATTTCCTCCTTATCTTTTCTCATCTGAACCTCCCTTGCTTTAGTTTAGAACCACCACCACCCTGGATCCTATTGGGACAGGCCCCACTAAAACCTTTGTCCAACCTTGCATTATCCATGAGCCAGGTTTCCATGGCAATTGCCATGCCAGGTGACCCAGGGGTGGTGTCCCAGTGAGGGCTGCCATGGAAACAGTGCCCAGCCCTGCCCCTTTCTGTCTGCCTGAGCTGGCCTTTGGCCCTGGCAGTGGCGTTTGCTGCTGGTTCCTCGGGGCCTGAGCAGCCAGCGCGGCACAGGGCAGGTGGCCATGGCACAAGCCCCCAGCAAGGGATCCCCTCTGCCTCTGGGCACTGACACCAGCCCTGAGCAAGAGGCTGCCACAGTGGGCTCAGTGCAGTGTCCATGGCCACAGCCCCTTGCAATGGCCCAGGGCAGCTTGGGATGATGATCCAGCCTCACTCCTGGCCCAGGCCAGGCCTGCAGTGCCCTTCCCCACAGCCTGGCTTCACAGAAGCACTTCCAGGGCTCTCTGCAGTTCCCTTGCCCTCACTCTTGCCTCACTCACACACCTCCTAAGAACCCAGCTGGAGCTTTGAGCTGCAAGGAGTTCAAAGCTTGTCTGTCCTTCAGCAGTTGGTCTAATTCTGCCTTCAGCCAACTCTGGATTTGGGTTTATTGCAGAAGTTCCTGTGTGTCTAAATCATTCCTTGCATGGTTCTGCCTTGGGGAAGGGGAACCTCCTTGGTGGCACTTTGCTCTTGGCAAACATTTTAGAAGATTGTCTGAAACGTAGAAATTTTAGATTGCTAAAAAATGGGAAGAAGACCCTCTTTCTCTAAGTGCAGCCAGTTCTCTGAGCAAAGCAGGTCCCAGGTGAGTGAGGAGAGACAGGATGGAGTTGGGGAATGTGGAGCAAGGTTGTCCACACTGGGTCAGACCTCAAGGCACAGCTTCTCTGACCAAGCCAGAGCTCCCGAGGAGAGACCCTGCATCAAAATCAATCCCGGATAGCTTCAATCAACTCTGCTATAAAGAGAAGAATACACCCTTGAAAAAAGGAATGTGGATTTCTTAGAAGTTTTTTGAAATACTTCTCCATCAGTCTAGAAAAAAAGACATCCTAATGACCTGCACCAGGCCAGAGGGAAATCAAGCACAGCCATGGTTTGACAGGACTTGGTTGATCCTAATGAGCCCCGTGGTGCATTTGGTGCTGAGCCCTGGAACTTCAGGGCTTGAGAGGAGATTGCACAAACCTTGCCAGGAGTCAAAGTAAGACCAAACGTCCGAAGTGTCTTGAGGAATTAATGGGTCCTACTGAGGTCCATCCACAGCAGAGGCTCCTCATGGACTCCTTGGAGGAGAGAATTGGAGGCCAGGATTGCACAAAAACCTCTCAGAGACTCAGCGTGGCATGGAAAATCCAAAGTACCTTAAACATCTTGAGTATGTCAAAGTATTAATGAGCACCACTCAGAAACAATGCAAAGCTCTCAAGGGACTAATTAAAGCAGATAATTGGAGGCCAGGATTGCACAAACCTCTTAAACACAGTGGCAAAAAAACGCTTTTAATAATCTTTGGGTACCATGAAGCATTAATGAGGCCCAGTGAGTTATTTTACTCACTAAGAATCCCAAGGGACTTAATGAAGTAAATAATTGGGGCCATGATTGCAAAAACTTTTCCTAGAGTCAGTTTGAAAAGGGAAACACCAAGTACTCTAAAATACCTGAAGTACCTTGAAGCATTAATGAGCCCCAATGAGTGTTGTTACTGACAAAGCCTCTCAAGGGACTCATTAAAGAAGAGAATTGGAGGCCAGGATTGCACAAACCACTCAGAGACACCAAGGCAAAAGCCAAACCCAAAGTCCTTGGAAAAACCTGCAGTCCCTGGCAGCATGAAGGAACCCCCCAGGGCCATTGCTGACCAAGGCTCCTTCCCCAGGGACTCCTTCCAGCACATCCTGGAGGCCACTGGCATGGGAGGGGGATGCTGAGGGCAGGACAAGGGGCTGACAGTGCCCAGCCTTGCTGGGGCTGTGCCAGGAGGCCCCAGGGCCTCAGGACAAGGTGTCTCCTCAGTGTCCTTGGTGGCACAGAGGCTGCTGTGGCCCAGGGCACCAAGCCTTGGCTTCTCTTTGTCCCCACCTGTCATCACTGCCTGCAGTTCTCTGCTCTGCCTGGGGCCTGGGGACACTTTCTGTGTCGTGTCCCTCCCTGGGACCCATTAAAACTTCCAGAAACTTTGGATTTTGAATCTCACTTTGAGTTGTAGAGAAGTTTTTGATCACACTCTGAGGGACTGAGTCTGACGCAAACAGCACAAAGCCCTGAGAGGGTCATTAAAGTCCTTGTGCTGTGTCTGTGCTGATGAGCAGGACTGAGCTCATCATCCAGAGGGAGATCCTGGTAACCAGGAAGAGCTTAAAAACACATTTCTCTGGATGAGCAGCTTTTCTGCCAGCCCAGCAGGGCTGGGGCACTGCCTGCAGCCACCCCGGGCACAGCACACAGGCACAGAGAGCTTCAATCACTCAGGGCTGGGAAGGAGCTGAGAAGGGACTGGGGGAGAATCACTGCCAGCCCTTGGCACAGGAACCTCTGGCTGCAGGACAATGCAGCTGCAGCTCCTGCAGTGATTTCCTCAAGCTGCAACATCCCAATGCCTACAGACTCTGTGAGTACAACTCTCTGAGTATTTCTGGTGCAGGGGAATTGAAATGCTCATAAAGCTCTGACACACTGGGCTTCTGCCCACTCCCAAAATATTTCCAAGAGAAGGCTTTCTTCTAAAATGAGGACATTTCCTGAGACTTTGTTTTCATTTCCTAATATAAGATAATGGGGGAGAGGAGGAAAAAATGATAAAGGTATCCTTGATTTTGAAAAGTCCCAGGGACATCTCAGCTCTTAGTGATCAGGCTTAGTCTGAGCTGTCCTTTTTCCAAGCTGCAAACAGAACCTGCCCCCAGCCAGTGCCCTGCAAACAGGAACGGTTCTGTAGGGCCAAGGAGAGTGCACAGAGATTTGGGCTCTGGGAGTGCTGGCAGGGAGAGCTCAGGCACAGGGAAACACCTGCAGGAGGAAAATCTTCAGGAAACAGAGAGAAGATGAGGCAATGAGAGAAAACAAAAGCCAGAAATGTGGTGGCAGGGAGAGTTCAGAGATCTCCATAGGAGCCCCTGCAGTGCAGCCCCTCCCTCTGAACAAGTCCCCTCCCTCCTGTCCCCCAGCCAAGCCTCTGCCCTCAGGGCCGGGGCTCCAAGGCGTGCAGCCCCTCCTGTGCAGGCAGAGCTGCAGCAGAGCCGTGGGGCAGCTGTGCAGCCCCGGGCCCAGTTCCCTCTGCAGAGCACAGGGCTGGGAGCAGCTGCCCGGCACTGGGGGCCTCTGGCAGGGGGCACAGCTGGCTCAGGGTGACGCTGTCCCCAGTGCCCGGCTGTGGGCAATGCTGTCAGTGCAGCCAGGGCAGGAGCTGCATCTCCCTGAGTCCAATGCCACCATAAGGACATTTGGAATTCTCCCAGAGATTTCAGCCCAAGCTGGGAGCATCAATGCAGGATGCAAACCTGTCCTGGATAATCTTTGTGTTATCTAAAATACCCATGGGGAAAGGCAGAGGTGTTGTGACACTGAAAATGCTGTTGGGTTGGTGAAATGAGCAATGTGAGTCCTTGGCTACAAATGTGGAGCTGGGCTGTGGTGGATCCATCTGCTCCCAGTAGTACCTTATGATTTTTTAGGGGAAAATTGGGAAGCTGATCACGCTACACCTGAGAAAGGGTAAAGCCCAGAGAAACTGTAAACAGGTCAGAATTACAGACCATGTCCTCCCACTCTCCACTCATCTCTTTGCTATAAAGAACTTCCTCTGTTCTCCCTGGGGGCAACAGAAATGCTGAGGGTTTGATATCCAAGAATACCGGAAGACATATATGGGGATCTTAAAAAGAAAACTGCAGATCTCTCAAACACCAAAAGCTTTCTGTGTGTCCCAGGGGTGGGTGTATGGGAAATGGCTTTGGTTTTCGTTTCAGGCACCACGTCTAACTCCTCCTTGTCCTTTTCTCCATGGCAGTACCAAAAACCCAGCTAAAGCAAATGTCCAACAGCAGCTCCATCAGCCACTTCCTCCTGCTGGCATTGGCAGACACGCGGCAGCTGCAGCTCTTGCACTTCTGCCTCTTCCTGGGCATCTCCCTGGCTGCCCTCCTGGGCAACGGCCTCATCATCAGCGCCGTAGCCTGCGGCCACCTCCTGCACAGCCCCATGTTCTTCTTCCTGCTCAACCTGGCCCTCACTGACCTGGGCTCCATCTGCACCACTGTCCCCAAAGCCATGCACAATTCCCTCTGGGACACCAGCACCATCTCCTACCCAGGATGTGCTGCACAGCTCTTTTTTTTCCTGTTCTTCCTCTCAGCAGAGTACTATCTACTGACAATCATGTGCTACGACCGCTACGTGTCCATCTGCAAACCCCTGCACTACGGACCCTCCTGGGCAGCAGAGCTTGTGCCCACATGGCAGCAGCTGCCTGGGCCAGTGCCTTTCTCAATGCCCTCATGCACACAGCCAATACATTTTCCCTGCCCCTGTGCCATGGCAATGCCCTGGGCCAGTTCTTCTGTGAAATCCCACACATCCTCAAGCTCTCGTGCTCCAAATCCTACTTCAGGGAATTTAGGCTCATTGCATTTTCCATCTCAATAGTGTTTAGTTGTTTTGTGTTCATAGTTTTCTCCTATGTGCAGATCTTCAGGGCTGTGCTGAGGATCCCCTCTGAGCAGGGACGGCACAAAGCCTTTTCCACCTGCCTCCCTCACCTGGCCGTGGTCTCCCTGTTTGTCAGCACTGGACCATTTTCTCACCTTAAGCCCCCCTCCATCTCATCCCCATCCCTGGATCTGGCCCTGTCAGTTCTGTACTCGGTGGTGCCTCCAGCCCTGAACCCCCTCATCTACAGCCTGCGGAGCCAGGAGCTCAAGGCTGCAGTGTGGAGACTGATGACCGGATGTGTTCAGGAACATTAAACTGCTGGCCAGTTTCTGTAAATCACTTGTAATAAAAGTCATTTTTGGTACTTCTCGTTGGTTTCCTTGGTTTTTTTCCTGTTTTGTATATTTAATCTTGTCCACAAATAAATGTCATTGTTTGTGCCATTTCTCATTTTTTCCACCTTCCCTGTCACCAGAGACTGTGTCAATTAGGGGCTGCGCTCTTGGTGGCTTTAAAGGAACTCAAGGATCTCCCAGCCAAGTTTTCTGCAGAGATCCCCCTTTGGTTCCTTCTCTGCAGCTGCAGCAGCAGTGTCTGTGTGCAGAGCTGGGGGCAGATCAGTGCTGGCACAGCAGCTGTGCCCAGCAGCAGCAGCAGCAGCCCTTGGTGTTGCCAGTGCTGCTGCCGTGGCACTGCCCCGCTGCCCTGCTGGCCCTGGTGTTGCTGTAGGGCCTGAGGGCTCTCGGGGCCGGGCACAGTGCTGGGGGTGGCAGTGCCGGGGCTGCAGCAGGGACAGGCCATGGGCACTGCTGGGGCAGCGCTGACGCCTCAGGCCAGGGCGTGGGGGCTGCAGGCTCCTTGCCCAGGCTCTCTCCAGAACACTTTGCCCAGGCCAATGCTGAGCACAGAAAAGCCCCGGGAGCAGCCCCAGGCTGGCCGTGGGCAGGCTGGGGGCAAACAGCATGGCTGGGGCTCTGCAAGGTTCCTGGGGGAAACTGGGATCCTACTGGGATCACAGTAGGAGAGCCTGGGCCCATGCTGTGGGAGTCTGGGATCATACTGGATCATACTGGCAGTAACTGGGACTGCACTGTGGGGGACTGGGAGTTTCTGGGAGCAACTGGAATCTTGCTGGAAGCTACTGAGGTCAACTGGGAGTGACTGGGAACATGCTGGGAGCAACTGGGATGCACTGGGAGAGACTGAAACCACAGTGGGGTTTAATGAGAGCAGCTGTGCCCATGCTGGGGTCATACTGGGATCGTACTGGAACCAGGCTGGGAATGACTGGAAAGGTACTGGCTGGGACTGGAAACATGCTGGACGTGACTGGGAGCAACTGGGCTCAAACTGGGAGTGACAGGCAGTCACTCAGGGCATGACTGGAATAATACTGGAAGTATCTGGAAGTTACTGGGGTCATACTGGGGTGACTGGAACCACACTGGGGGTGACTGGGTCCTCCTGGGTTCATCCTGGGAGCAACTGGGATCACAATGGGTGTGAAGAGATCCTGACTGGGGGTTACTGGGAGCTACTGTTGGGAGGAAAATGTGGACACATTGGGAGTAACTGGGATCAACTTGAAGGGACTGGAACCATGCTGAGGGGACTTAGACCACAACTGGGGAAACTGGGATCATACTGGGAGCAACTGGGACCACACTTTGGGCAACTGCCTGAAACTGGGACCATGCTGGAGGTAACTGGGAGGAACTGGGAAAGGCTGGGATCATTCTGAGGAAACCAGAACCTTACTGGTGCAACTGTGATACACTGGAAGTGCCTGTAACTTTCCTGGGGACAATGGAACCCCACTGGGAGGAACTGGGAACAATTGGAACTATTCTGACAGCAGCTGGGATAACACTGAGGGTGACTGGACTCCTGCTGGGATTGAGTGGGAGTGGCTGTGAATAACTGGAATCACACTGAAAGCAACTGGAAGTAAGCGGGAATGACTGGGAGCATTCTGGGAGTGACTGGGATATACTGGGGGAGACTGGGAGCCATGAGGATCATACTGGAGGCTGCTGGGGTCATACTGGAATTGACAGGGAGCAACTGGGATGACACTGGAGGCCCCTGGCATCATACTGGGCATGACAGGCATGAAACAGGGATTATAGTGGGTGTTAAGTAACCCTGACTGGGGGTTACTGGGAGCTGCCAGGCCTATGCTGGGAACCATATGTGGTCACAATGGGAGCAACTGGGAACAACTGGGAATTACAGGATGCATGCTGGTGACAACTGGGATGTACTGGCAGTGACTGGGGTAAAACTGGGGACAACTGAACCATGCTGGGGTAACTGGGAGTGCCTGGCAATGACTATGAGAGTGTTCAGGGCAACTGGGATATACAGGGAGTGCCTGAGACCATGCAGGTGGTGACTGGGACCACACTGGGCTCCCACTGGGAATGTGCTGGGGGGAACTGGGACCATGCTGGGGGCATCTGGGCACAAGTGTGAGTTACTGGGGCCCTGCTGGGAGTGACTGGTATCATACTGGACTCATTCTGTGATCATACTGGGATTTACTGAGGCTGTGCTAGGGGCAGCTTGGAACACACTGGATGAAAGTGGGAGCAGCTGGGAGAAACTGGGAGCAACTGGGATGATGCTAGGGGCAAATGGCATCATAATCGGGAATGACTGGGAGTGACTGGGCTCATACTGGAAGTGCCAAGGAAACTGGAACCACACGGGGGGAGCAACTGCGCTCATACTGGGAGCAGCCACTTCTGGCACCAAGACCCCTGAACTCTTTTCCCAGCCATCTCTGACCTCTGCTGGGGCTCTGCTGCCACCGGTACCCCCCAAAAACACCTCACAGGGACACCCCGATGTCCCTTCAAGGGGCATCTGCAGCTTGGCTTTGGAGCCCGGCAAGCTCCTGTTATAAATACATGTTATATTATTGGCTTTTTTAAAATGAATGCTATATGTATAATGTTGGAATAACTTTGCTGTATAAATATAGTTTTTTTTCTTATATTAACAAAACTAGAAATAGTAGTGTGATAAAAATATATTTCTTAGGCTATAGCATAATATAAAAATATAAAAATGGAAACTGTGTGATGTTAAAATGCTTTTTTTCATGTAGCTAACTCAGAGAAAGGTAATCAGGAAATTCCTTACATTTTTGGATTATCCTATCTGGATGAAGACAACAGTTACAGACACCAGAAGCCCAAGGGAAGAATTTATTGATGTTCTGTTATCAGGGGGTGCAAGGACAGCAGGATGGAACCACAGGGAGCAATAAAATATTGATTTAATCTGCAGGATGGAATGAAGGCAAGTTCAAGGTTAAAACCATGCACAAGAACATCTAAACTCCAAGAAATGTTTGAATAATGCTTGGTCGTCTATGAATATGCAATAGGCTGATGCATTTAAAGTGTGTTTAAAAGTTAGTAACTGTGCTCTTGTCTGAATGCTAAGCAATCAGACATAATTTTTTTGTTAATCCTTTGTTTTTGTGTCTCTTTTTGTCTTTTCATTAAACCTTTTAAATTTTACCAGAAACATGAACCTTTTTTTTCACACTCCAAACTTCCCCCCCAAAATACCTTCAAACCCAGGGAGCCCCGGCATATTTGGGGTGAGCTCCCCGACCCTGGGCACCCATGGGATGGTGGCGATGGTCCCGGAGGGCTGTGAGTTCAGAGAGCAACTGGAGCCATTGGGTTTTTTCTCACCTCATCTTCCTCCTGCTTCCTGCTGCCACTCCGCCTCTTCCTCCCTCCCTCCTCCTCCTCACTCCCGTTCCCCTGACATCTCACAGCTTGCAGGAGGAGCGGGGATGGAGCCAGGACAGTTTGGAATGTGGTAGGGAGGGGCTGTATGCCCTAGAACTGGCATACATACTGACTGGTTTGTCCTGGGATCATACAGTGACTGGGATTGCACTGGGTTTGTACTGACATCACGCTGGGATCATACTGGGAGCAGCTGGGCCCATGCCAGGGGAACTGCGATCACACTGAGATCATACTGGGATCATACTGGATTTATACTGGGAGTGAGGAGCCTGCAGAGGGCAATTGAGGCCATGCTGGGGGAATTGGGATATACTGGGAGTGACTGGGATCATGCTAGAAGCAACTGGGAAGAACTGGGATTGACTGGGTGATTGCTGGGGGAGATTGGAAGCAACTGGGCTTATACTGGGATGAACTGGGGTCATGCTGGAGGTGACTGGGATCATACTGGCAGTGAGGGTGACTACACTGAGGCTGACTGGGAGTGGTTGTGAGCAAATGGGATCATGCTGGAAAGGAACTGGGGTACACTGGGAGAGACTGGGAGTGACTGGAACAAAAGTGAGGGTGAAAGGGAGCAACTGGAACCATGTGGGGTGCAACTGGTTCATACTGGCAGTGACTGGGACCACACTGGGCTCATCTTTGGATCATACTGGGAGTGACTGGACTAACACTGGGAGTACCTGAGAGTGACTGGGAACATACCTGCATATCATCCCCCATACTGGGGATGACTGGGAGCAACTGGGAGCATGCTGGGAGCAAATGGCATCATACTGGGACTGAGGGGGTTGTTCTAGCTGGAGGCAACTGGGATCATACTGGGAGTGATTGGAAGGAACTAGTGAATCAGGATTCTAAAGAGATTAAAGATTTTGGCTGAAGGTTAGGAGCAATTCGTATTGATCAGGATGTAAGTTAGATAAGCAAATGATAGGTTAATGATTATCAGTTTCTTAAGCTTGAGCTAAATGATGTATTGTTTGCCATTATGAGCTTGATTTAGTTTTTCTTTTAGAAGGAAATGGAGTTAGTGAACAGTTATAAGAACAGATTGAAACCAGTAGAACAATGACCAGCACCTGAACTTTAAATCAATCAATCACAAAGCAGGGGACCTTGGATCGTGCCAGAGGGTCACAGAGACCTGAGGAAGACTCTCCTGACTTCATCCTTCAAGACCACTGACCCAATTCAAGAGAAGAATTGCACACACATGAAGGACTGATAGCCTCATTTTAATACAGAGCAGGGATGGGAGGTGCTGGGGTTATGCACATGTATTGTATGTAAGATCTTAAGAAATAAATAGAGGGCAAAGAACCTTGTACAGGGCAGTCACACCTTTCAGAGACGACTCGTGTGCCACCAGCTGGTGTTAATAAACATTCCACTTTCTATCTGTAACTAGTTAGAATGTCTCTGACTGTGATCTTCAGTTTTAACGGCTCAGCACAATGCAAACCTCTAAATGCACCAAAAGCTGCAGGAAAATTCCCACAAATACAAGCTATTCCATTATTTCCCTCTTGACTTTCTAAATTCTCCACAGCCTCTTGCTCCCAATCCAATGCCACTAGTCCTCCAGCCGACATCTGATAGAAACTATCCAAATATATTCTCTCATTTCCCCTGCCTATCCACCAGTTTTGTGAATTCACAAACTCTCGAGTCCAAATGAGTCGAGCTGAAACCACTAAAGGAGAGGAATTCCCTCTATTGTCTGACCAGACAGAATTCTCAGACCCAAACTATCTTTTTTTTTAATTCTAGCAATCAGCATCTACAAGCACAGCCTCCGTACCTAAAATCACATCTAAGCCCTTATCGAAGGCTTCTACTCTTCCTTGCCAAACTGGTCCTGTCCTTTTTCTATCCCAAATCTACTTCAAAAACGTTCACATCTCAGCTCTCAGAGATGAATTAACTCTTTCAAACAACCAAATACAACTGAGCAGACACCAACTGCAATTTCAGCTTGCAAGCACACTGCAGAGGCAAAAGTTGTGCGTGGGACATCTCCCATGGCTTACCAACAGCCTTTCCTGACCATGTTTATGCCTTACAGGTCACTGTTTAAACTGTTTCAATTCTTTTAAACAGGAGTTTTAGCAGTCAGGTGTCCTTGTCTGCTGCTGGATGAACAGTCCAGGCAGGGAGCCCACTCTTCAAGGAATATCCCAGGGGAACCACAAGGGGGTCTTCCACCTGAGGTAGTCTCACAGCCGAGCAGAGCCTCCTCCTGGCTGGGCTGCCACAATGAATCGTTAAAAACTGATATGATCACGGACAATGACCCTCTAACAAATAAAGTTAGAAATGGCTATTTTTATTCACCAACGAAAGGCATGAGCACCCCGCACAAGGTTCTTTGCCCTCTCTTTATTTCCCAAAATCTTACATACAATAAAAAGTGCACAACCCCAGCACCTCCCATCCCTGCTCTGTATTAACATGAGGCTATTAGTCCTTCACTAATGTGCCCAATTCTTCTCTTGAATTGGGTCAATGGTCTCGAATTGGGTCAGTGGTCTCAAAGGATGAAGTCAGGAGAGTCTTCATCAGGTCTCTGTGACCCTCTGGCATGATCCAAGGTCCCCTGCTTTGTGATTGATTGATATAAAGATCAGGTTCTGATCATTTGTCCACTGCTTTCAATCTGTTCTTCTAATGGTTCACTTACTCCACTTCCTTCTATAAACAAGTTTATAATGGCAAATAATACAACAATTAGCTCTAGCTTAAGCATCTAATAATCATTAACCTATCATTTGCTTATCTAACTTACACCCTGATCCATATAAATTGCCTCTAACCCTTGGCTAAAATCTTCTCTCTTTAAAATCATGATTCAGTGCCCCCCAAATGTTGGGGTGCCCCTGAATGTCGAGGTGTCTCTGCACAGCCCCCCCAGGCTGCCAAGGGTCATCTGTGTCCACGTCCACCAGGAGAACACGACGGTGGCCGTCATCTTCTCCCAGCCGGTTAGGCTGAGTGGGGACACCTGGGAATCCCTAAAATTACCTGGGTATACCCAAATTCATCTTGGTACCCCCCAAATATCACCTGGATACCCCCAAAAAGAACCTGGGTACTTCTAAAAGTCACTTGGATCCCCCCCCAAATCACCTGGGTACCCCCCAAAATCCACCTGGATAAACCTGAGTACACCCCACGTTCACCTAGGTCCCCCCCCAAATTACCTGGATACACCTGGGTACTCCCTCAAATCACCTGGGTCCCCCACAAAAGTCACCCGGATACCCCACAGAAGTCACCTGGGTACCCCAAAAATCACCTGGGTCCCCTCATAATTCTCCTGGGAAGCCCAAAAATCACCTGCGTACCTCCCCAAAATCACTTGGATTCCCTCTTAAAATTTCCTGGGTACCCCCAAAACTACCTGGGTCCTCCCAAAAAATCACATGGGTACACCTAGGTACCCCCAGAAATCACGTGGATCTCCCCAAAAATCACCTAGGTACACCTGGGTACCCCCAAAAATTCTTGGGGGCCTTCCCAAACTGGTGGTCATGAGACCCCACTGCTTTGACTGGGTAGACACGGTGTCCCATTTATCCCATTGACTTGAATGGGTAGACCTGGTGTCCTGTTTACCCCCATTTACCCCCAGTAACCCTTCCCAGTGCTCCTAGTAATTCCCTGGAGCTCCCAGTAACCCCAGTGCCCCCCTTTATTCACTCCCAGTGTTCCCACCAACCCCACGTCTCAGTGCTCCCAGTTTGCTCCGTTTCCCCCACTCCTCCCTCCCAGTGCTTCCAACTCCCCCCCAGTGCTTCCAGTTCCTCTCCCAGAGCTTCCCCTTCGCCCTTCCCAGTACTGCCAGTCTAACCAGTGTAAGTAATAAAGAGCTTGACTCGGCCAATATATCAAGCAGCAATCAATTGATTAATTCTTTAATACAAAATGGTAAAGTGTGAGCAAAACAGTGGGGGTCTCCCCTCCAACTGCACACAGACTGCTGATTCCTGCTTGTATTTATTGAGAATCTTCATAAGCATTTCTCAGCAGTCTTTTTTTTTTTTTTTTCTAGTTTCCTCCTAGTTTCTATTTGTGAAATCCAATTTCTATACCCCATTGTGACCAAGTGAAGTGATGTCCAGCTTCCCTTCTTCAGACACAAACACCAGTGATCATGAGGTTCAGCTTTCCTTCTCAGGACCATAAATCAGTGGTGGTGATGTCCAGCTTCCAGATGGTGGTCTGTCTCCTTTTCCAGGATTGCCCAGCCTTCCTTCTCATGATAATCAGTTTTTAGCTCGGGATAAGCTCACTTCCTTCTTTTATTCAGGTGATTACAATTCCTTCTATATATATGTATATATTCTAAAGGTGTAGTTCAAACCCTTTTATTACAAAGCAGCTTAAAGCTTATAATAATTTTATTTTCAAAGCTAATAATCATAATAATAATAATAATAGTAATAATACTTCTGCATTCTTCTATCCTACATGTTAAAAGCCTACAAAGCTCATACTAATTGGAAAAGCTTAAAACTTATATTGTGAAAACTTTTAGGCTCACATTGTTCACTTATAAGCAAGCAAAATATTAGTCAAAAAGCCTCTTTCCATGCTTTTTCCATTTGTTAGTTAAAACTGGTTTTTTATAATTGTCCTATGGCATTTTTCCACACATTTCACAACCTCAGCTACAAAGGCTATCTTTTTTTACCTGACATGAAACACAACCCCACATTTCACACCAGTAACCCTTACCAATCCAGCCCTGTTAATGGCTAGACCTGGTGTCCGTACATCCCCATTGACTTTAATTGGGTGGAACTGGTGTCCTTTCTCTTCCATTCATTTAAATGGGTAGACCTGATGTTAAAAAAAAACCCCATCCATTTCAGTGGGTAGACAGGATGTCCCAAATATTTTGGGGTTAAACCTACCAATTTCGGGGTTGGAAAGTCCCAGTTTTTGGTGGGAAAATGCCACAAATTTTATTCTTTTTCCCCCACAGATGAACCCAGAGTGTCCGGAGCTGAGGGAAACACTGGACAGCTCCACCCTGGCAAGGCCCTGGCACTCAGATGAGGGGCACACACACCCCAGCCACACCTGGGTATCCTCAGACCTGAAGCAAGAGGGCAGGGCCAGGGTGGGCGTGGCTTAAAGGAGAGTGGGCGTGGCCACCACACACCTGGCACACCTTGATGGCTGTCATCAGCTCTGTCACCTCCCTGCCCTGCCCAGCAACCGCCCCACCCACCTGGAGGTCACCTGGGAGCCTGACTCTGTCCCTCGCCAGGTGACACTGCAACCAGGTGAGGCCATGGCCACTCTGACCTCACCCACTTCTAACCACGTCCTTTTCTCACACGGCCAGACTCTTTTCTCTCCCAGGTGAGGCTGAGGCTTGGTGGCAGGACCCAATTGTGGAGCAGCAGCTTTTCTGCTGGGCCATGCCCCTTTTCATAAGCCATGCCCTCTTGCTTAAGCAATGTTGATATTGAGCTGCCCGTCATCTCTATATGGGCTAAACTGTGCCCCGTTCGAGCAAGCCACACCCTGTTGGGTTAAGCCACAACCACTCAAACCTTCCCTTCATCTGTATGGGATCAAGCCCCGCCCCATTGGGTTAGGCCATGCCCCTTGTGCAAAGCCACACCCCTTTCATTAGGCAACGCCGACACATAGCTGCCATTTATCATTATTTAGTTTGAACATGCCCATCAATGCCTTATGTCATGAAGCCCTGCCCCTTTCTGCCCAAGCCACGCCCCTATCTCAGCAGTTGGCCCTGCCTCCAGGCCAGTGCTGGGCGTGGCTGAGGCTCAGGTGTCTTAAAATGGGGGTTTGGAATGCAGATATAGTGTGGAGTTTTCTTGTTGGTTGTAGTTCTTAGTCCTGCTTTATTTGCTTAAAAACCCTACAGACTGGCTGGCTTAGCTTGAACACGTGCACAGATGGAGAGATGGCCTCCCACCCTCCCCTCTGTGTAGCTGAGATGGGCGGAAGGAGAGAACAATTTCTCTTTCTGCTGTGAAATCCAGCAGGAAGCTGACAGGGTTACCCCAGAGTTGCAGAGAAGGCTCTGTGGGATGAGCACATGACGTTCTTGAAGCTGTGTGCTCACCCCGAGGCCTGCACAGAGGGGTTGCTCTGGGTGCCTCAGCCTGTTTGGCGCTGCCTCTTGCACCATTCTGGCCGTGCTGGCACAGCACTCACTGCTTGCCCAGCGTCCCTGTCACCTGCATTGTCCCTGTTCCTGACCTCTACATGCTGGCAGGAGCAGTGCCTGTGCAATGGGATGGAGTGAGATTTGAAAGAATCCTCTGCAGTTGCCATGAGTTTGAACAGATGTACAACCTCTGCCGTGCCTGGCAAGTGTTTCCTGGCAGCCTGCAGTGCAGCCTGCAATCCCTGGGAGTTCACAGGGTGCACTCTGCACTCCAGCATCCATTAATGCATGCAGGGAGTGAAGTGCTTTTCCTGGCATTGCTGCCTAAAATCCAATGGGTTTGAGATGGAATGTTCAGTTTAGGCAAGTTTTGTCCTCATCATGGAAGTGCAGTTATGTGCACTAAGGAAACCTTCTTAGTGCTACACTCTCCATTCCCTGCTTTCCAGCCACAATGTCCACAGCCTCTTTCTGCAACATCCTCCCCTAAATTTCCTTCTGCTGCCCTGACTGCAGGAAGGGCTTCAAGCACAACTCCACCCTCATCACCCACCGGAGCATCCACACTGGGGAGAGGCCCTACGAGTGTCCCCAGTGTGGGAAGAGCTTTTCCAGGAGCTCTCACTTGACCCACCACCAACAGAGGCACCAGTAAGGGAAGCCCTGCGAGTTTCCTGACTGCAGGAAGAGCTTTGTGCTCTGCTCCAACTCCATCCCCCATCAGAGGACCCACATTGGGCAGAGCCCTGGTGACCAACATTCCCAGTGATTCAGGTTGGGAAGACACCTGGCTGGTGGTCTCCATGTCCTCCTGGCTCCCCATAGACACCTGGAAGAATTCTGGGACAGGAACATCCATCAAGACTCTGATCAACACTGGAAATTCATTGGGAAGAGATGATTTGTTGATGTTACAGCTCAAAAAATCTCATCTTCTCTTTCCAGTTTTTTCTTCATGTGGCATCAAGCAATGCTGGGGGATCTTGAAGATCTTTTCCCACCTGAAAAATTATCATGTTTATCCCTTCAAAACACCCACAACTGGGGTAAAAATAAAGAAATGAAGCAAAGAGATCTAAAGCTGAATCATTTTACTGGGATTTGAGTGTCAATGTGGGGTTCAGGGGAATATTCAGGGGGGGTTAGGTGTTCTGGGACCACCCAAGCCAAGGGACATGGCCATGATCTCGTAGTTGTTGCAGCAGAATGTGTCCACCTGAGCCCCTCTGTTCTCCAGGAATTCTGGTTGTCTGTCCCAGTCTTTGGCCTGGGTCTCCCTATCCGGGGTGTCCCCCCCCAAAGTGCCCAAACCACTGCTGAAGTGCCCGAGCTGCTCCTGGCTGTGGATATTCCTGTCCACCAAACTCTCCTGGTCAGTGCTCTGGGGGGCTGGGAAAGGTTTTAGGGACTCCTGGAGGGACTGAGAAAGGCTTTTGTGGCTCCTGGGGGCATTTGTGGGGCTGGGAGGGGATTTGTGGCCTTATTGGGGGGGGGGGTTGTGAGGGAGGTTTGGGGTCGTGGCAGGACTTTGGGGCTTGGAAGGAATTTGAGTGAGGCTTGTGGGAAATGGGAAGGGGGTTTTGTGGTTTTTGGAGCTATTTCTGTTGCAGGGAGTGGTTGGAAGTGTCCTGGGCAGGAGTTTGGGTTTGACTTGAGGGGTCTGGGAGTGGCTGTGGGGCTGGGAGGAGGTTTTGAGGCAGTTGTGACTCCCCAGACACCCAAAGCTTCAACCAGACCTGGCCCCAAAAGTGCTGCCAGGTTTTGGGGGCTCCATGTTTGGGTTCATCCTCCTGGCACTGCAGGAGAAGGTGAATGGAGATCCCCAGGGGCCGTGTGTGTCCCTCCCCCCCAGCGTGGGGGCGGACAGTGTCACCATCCCAGTGTCACCATTCCAGTGTCACCCCCTTTTCCCTCCCCACAGGGCTCCTGCCCCAGCTCCTGCTGCCCCCCAGGAGGGAATTTGGGGAGGGGGCAGAGGGGGTGCACAGTCCCCACCAGGGGATGACCCCGCCCCAGCCCCTTTATTCAGCACCAAGCTGGGCTTGGGGCCGCAGCAGGAAGAGCCCCAGGGGAAGCAGATCCTGCAGGTGGGACAGGGCTTGGGCTCAGGGCAAGGCCCTTCCCTGCACACCTGGCTCAGGTGTGACCCTGCCCTGGGAAGGGAGCGGGACATTCCCATCCCCACGGATCAGGGCTGGCAGCAGCACTTGGAGCATGGACATGGAAATACTGGGAGCAACTGGACCATACTGAGGGCTACTGGGAGTGACTGGGAGCAACTGTGAATGACTGGTGTGTGGTGGAGGAAACTGGGATATACTGGGAATGAGTAAGATCATGCTGGGGGCAACTGTAACAATACTGAGGACTCTGGGGTGACTGGGATTGAACATGCTGGGGGAAACTGGGATATACTGGGGGTGTCTGGAATGATATTGCAGGGGACAACATTGGGAATACTGGGACCATGTTGGGGGAAACTGGCAGCAACTGGGTGTGAATTTGAAACAGGACAGCCAATTTGATAGCATTTGGGTAGAGCAATGGATGATGTCAGTTTTACCAAAGCCTTGGAGACTGTCTCCTACAACATCCTTAAATACAAACTGTCCATATGCCCTGGGAAGAAGACTGAAAAATGGATGGGTGGTTGGGCCCAGAAGATTGTCATCAGTGGCAGAAAGCAGAGGCTGGAGGTAAGTCCTTGTGCTCTGACCCCCAGGGGCTGATAGCGGGGCAGATACTCTTTAAAGTCTTCATGAATGGCTGGGCTGGAGGTGCAGTTTACCCTCAGCAAGTTTGCAGACAACACAAAAGTGGCAGGAGCAGCTGCTACACCAACTGCTTGTGCTACTCAGAGGGACCTTGGCAGGCTAAAGAATTGGCCTGAGGGAAATCAGATAAAGTTCAACAAAGGGAAGTGACAAGTCTTGTGCCTGGGGAGGAATTAGCCCATGCACCAACAGCTGCTGGAGGACAACTGCCTGGGAAACAGCTTTTCTGTTACCTTGCCTTGGTGCTTTGGGGCTGTGATGCAAAGCAAAGGCAGGATGCGTGCAGGCAGAGCAAGCAAGGGTTTGCCCCTGGCCCTGCCCTGCCGTGCCCGGCCAGCCCCGGGAGCCGCCGCGCCCGCGCTGTGCCCGCGGCCCCGGCTCTGGGCGCTCGTCCCCGCCGAGTCCGGCCCGGCCCGCGGGGCCGAGCGCAGCGCCCCCCTCAGGCCGCGCGCCGCCGGTGCAGCCGCGGCCGTTGCGCTCCGGGCGTTGTGGCACAGGCGGCGATCGACGCCATGGCGGAGGTGCCGCTGCCCGCTGGGATTAACGCCCGCACTTTCCCGGCCAAGCTGTGGCACCTGGTGAACAGCCCCCGCGTCTGCTCTGTGCGCTGGGACAGCCAGGCCCGGGGGCTGCTCATAGACCGCTCCCTCTTCGAGCGGGAGCTGCTCAGCCCGGGCGGCGCTCGGGGCCCGGCCCTGCACACCTTCAGGGCCACGCGGTTCAGCAGCTTCGTGCGCCAGCTGAACCGCTACGGCTTCCGCAAGGTGCCGGGCCGGGCTGGCGCTGCTGCGCCGGGCGATGCGGGGGCCTGGCTCCATTATAGCAGCCCCTGGTTTCGCCGTGACCGCCCCGAGCTCCTGCTCCGCATCCGGCGCCGGAGCGCGGCCAGCAGGCAGCGGCTGGCGGCGGGGCGGGAGGGGCGCAGGCGGGGCGGGAGCGGCTCCCAGCAGCTCCCCGGGGCGCGGCCGCTGCCGGACGGGAGGCGCAGGAGCGGTCGCTTCAAGGCGCTGCCCAGGGAGCGGCCGCCGCTGCCGCGCGGGTGCCTGCCCAGCGGCTTCCTCCTGCTGCACAGGGAGCGGGCGCTGCCAGGCGGGCAGGAGCTGCGCCGGCCCCGGCCCCGGCCTGGCCGTTTCCAGCAGCCGCCCAGGGAGCGGCCGCCGCTGGCCCGGCGCCCGCCCTGCAGCTTCCACTTGCTGCACAGGCACCGGCCGGGGCCGGCCCGGCGGGAGGGGCCGAGCCGCTTCCAGGAGCTCTACGCGGAGCGGCCGCTGCCCGCCGATCGGGAGGTGCCCCGGATCCCGCCCTGCCACGTCCTCGGGTTCCAAGGCGAGCGACTGGGGCTGCTCGGACGGGAGGGGCCCCCCAGCCGCTTCCAGGAGCTGTACGGGGAGCAGCTGCCTCCGCTCGACCGGGAGGTGCTCAGGTTCCAGCCTTGCAGCTTCCAGCAGCTCCACGGGGAGCAGCATCCCCCAGTCTCCAACCCAGCAGGTAGGAAAAGAATCCTAGCCTTGCTTTTCCAAAAGGTCATGAAAAGTGATTCTTTAAAGTATTTTTTCCCAGTGCTCTGTCGTTCTAAGACAGAAATTGTCAAGCAAACTAGAAAGGGACACTAGAAAGTCAAAAGATTCTCTGCCTGGTTTTCCTGTGTGCTTTCTCTGATGTTTGATCCAAGGCAGCCATAGAGCTCTGTGTCCCAAAGCCACATTCTGGAGCCTGACTCACGGGTTTGGATTCTTGTAGCTGCACCGGGCACTTCAGCCCCTCATGCTCCAGCTGGCAGTGCTGGCTGTGCAGCATCAACGGCCTCCAGCTCAGCACAGAATGCACCTGCAGGAGAGGAATCACCCCAGCTGGATCTTGGCCTGGCTGTTGAGAAGATGATCCGGGAGATCAGGAGCTCCCTGCCTGAAAGGTCTCCCTGTGCTCAGGTAACCCCAGTGGATGGGAATGAAAGAGGCTGGACTGAGAGTTTTGAATGTTGCTACATGGCTGAGAAGCAAAGGTTTCTTGAATTTAATTCTTTTCATTCCTTTTTAAATTATCTTACTGGACATTGTAACATGGCTGAGAAGCAAAGGATTCTTGAATTTAATTATTTCCATTCTTATTTAGTTATCTAATTGGATGTTGGTACATGGTTGAGAAGCAAAGGATCCTTGAATTTAATTCTTTTCATTCCTTTTTAATTATCTAATTGGACATTGTAACATGGCTGAGAAGCAAAGGATCCTTGAGTTTAATTATTCCCATTCTTATTTAGTTATCTATTTATTCTTGATCAAGCAAGATTTTCAAAAGAAAAGGGAATGAAAAAGTCTTCCCCCACAGTGAGGATGAGATGTGTGAGCCTGTGCTGGCCACCTTTGGTTGTTCCTTTTCCTTGGGAAGAATGCCTCGTGCAGGGGCATTTGTGGTGATGCTGTGTAGGTTCTAACAGGCTTTGTTGGGTGGGAAAGAAGAGAAGAGTGTTTGGAGAATTGCCACTGAAGGCAAAGTGTCCCGTGCAGGGAGGGGCACGCCAGAGGTGTCTCTGTTGCAGCAGCAGATGTGGGCTCTGCCTCTTTTGGGTTGGAAGGCCAAGGCAAAGCCAGGGCTGGGCTGCAGCTGCTGCTGCTGCTGCTGTGTGAGCCCTGCCGTGCGTGTGGGCGCTGCCAGAGCCGTGTGTGGGGATGGGCTGGAGCTGCAGCTTCCTTGTCCTTTTGTTTGACAGATTCAGTGTTTGGATATGGAATCTCATTTCTCTTAACTCTTGCCTCTTCCCAGACTTGTCTGGAGAGTGAGTGCTGGCACAGCCCTTTTTGCAGAATATTAGACGTGTTGGTCAAAGAATGTCTCTTTCTCTTGCTGTGCAGACCCTTGCCTACAGTACATTGTGATTTAGGAAGGGCAGAGTCAGGTGGGGAGTGGGATTTTCTGGATTTAGCAATCTCTTATTCTCAAGTGGAATGTCTTTTGTCTTTTGTAAACTCACACATAGCAGTGTTCGCCTTTGTGTTACACGGCCTTTGGGGGTGAAGAAGAGTTAGTGTATCCCTGATGTGACTTCCAAGAAACTGGCTGAGTGATCTTTGGGGTTTCCTTTCTCTCTGTTTTTCTTTCAAGGGGAATATTAATGTTGCCCCTGGGTCTTCAGGAGAGGACACCATGAACAGGGCTGCAGCAGAGGAAGCTCCATCTGGCACCGAGAGCTGCGGGAACAGTTCCCCAGAGCCCGAGGAGCCTGGTAAGGAGAGAGCCCCATTGGTTTAGAGAGGTGTGAGACGGCTGCTCTGAGCCTGCCTGTGACAGGAAGGGAGATCAGAAGAGTTGAGTTCTTGTCTGCAGGGCTGGTGCTTCCTGCTGCCTTCATTCCAATCCTGCACTGGCACAGGCTCCCCGAGCCCTGCCCTCCACGCTTCTCCAGAGGCTCTGACACTGAGTCCTCTGCTGTGGCAAGAGAGCAGGGACTAAACCTGACCTGGTGGGAGTTGTGTCACCAACCTGCGTGTCCCAATTTGGTTCATAACTCAGCTCACAGCACCCTTCAGCTTCAGCCATTTCAGCGAGGGCTGAGGTCTCTCTGTCAGCACAGAGAAAGAACAAGGCTGGGCTTATTTGGGGGAGCTGGGGCTGTCTGTGTTTCAAGCTCTCGTGGGTGCCATTGGCACTGCGCGTGCTGAGACTTTATAGAGGTACTTGAATGCTTTACACAGTTTTGGGAAATATGGCAGGATCCCTGTTCTCTAAAGAGTTGGCTTCAAATTCCCAAGTGAGTCTGCCTTTCAGGCCATCTCTTACAGTCCGTGACAGAAGGACAATTGCTGCCCAAGGGAAACGTGTACAGGGGCCAATATTGACTCAGTGTTCTCTTTTCTTCCCAGATCCCACATGATCGATGTCTCCTGGTGGGGTGCCCTGCGTGGGAGGAAGAGACAGAGGGAGAGCCTGTGACTACCAGGCAGGTAGAATCCCTCTGTCTGTAGTGATATGTTTAGAATGACATAGTTATATTTTTCTATCTATAAATCTGTTATTTTTAGAAATACAGTATATTTATAGATGTATAGTTTTATTTATATGCCTAAATAGGTATAGACCTACAGAGGTAAAATATTATATATATATATATTTATTTATTTATATAGTATAGTTATAATCATGTATGCATAGGTATATTAGTAGATATACATTTTTAGTTTTATCTATGTAGATTGTTACAGTTATTTACATGTATATATGTTTTTTTAAATATGTGCATAGTTATACACTCATAGCTACATGGGTGTTTAGGTACATAGGTTAGTATCTATATAAGTACAGACTAGTTTTAATCCCTTTCCCTCTCTCCCTTTGTCCTTTTCCCCCTGTCCCCCTCTGTCCCTGTCCTGTGCTGGGTCCGAGCTGGCGGCCGGCCGGCGGGGCAGCAGTTCCAGCCCCGGGGGTCCCTGGAGCGGTGGCAGCTGCCGGTGGCCCCAGGCAGTGTCCCCTGAGGAGCTGCTGAAGGACGGTGAGACAGAGGGCCTGAGGGGGCTGAGGAGGCGGTGACACTGCAGGGACAGTGACCTTGAGGGGCTGGGGGGACTGAGGGGTGGGGCAGCAGAGGGCAATGGTGGCACTGAGGTGACAGGGAAGTGGCACAGGCTGAGGGGGGTGGCGGGTCTAAGGGGATGGGATGGGTCAGAAGGGATTGAGTGGGGTGAGAGGACTGTGAGGGGCTGAAGAAACTGAAGGGGGCCGGGGCTTTGCCAGTGGCTGGTGGGGCTGAGGGGATGGAGGGGGCCAGCAGGGAGCACAGAGGGCTCTGGACTGCAGCTCTGCCAGGCCTGGGAACCAATTCCAGAGCCTCCACTTTTGCCACAGCTGCCCTGAAGACCAGGACAGAGACTGACAGGAGGCAGGAGAAGCTGAAGGCCACCAGCAAGAGCAGTGGACAGGGAGCTGCTGCTGCCAGCCGAGAGCCCGGTGAGGCCACAGGGCCAGTGAGGCAGGGTGGGGCTGAGGGTGGCGTGGGCTTTGGCCGTGGGCTTTGGCCAAACTTTTTCTTTCTAACCCTCCTGGGGAGGCACTGAGATTTTCCCTTCCCTGACTGAAGGGCAGGTGCTGCCAAGGGTCAGTGCTCTGGGGGGCTGGGAAAGGTTTAGGGACTCCCTGGAGGACTGAGAAAGGCTTTTGTGGCTCCTGGGGGCATTTGTGGGGCTGGGAGGGATTTGTGGCCTTATTGGGGGGGGGGGTGTGAGGAGGTTGGGTCGTGGCAGGACTTTGGGCTTGGAGGAATTTGAGTGAGGCTTGTGGGAAATGGGAGGGGTTTTGTGGTTGTTTATTTCTGTTGCAGGGAGTGGTTGGAAGTGTCCTGGGCAGGGAGCTTTGGGTTTGACTTGAGGGTCTGGGAGTGGCTGTGGGGCTGGGAGGAGTTTTTGAGGCAGTTGAGGACTCCCCAGACACCCAAAGCTTCAACCAGACCTGGCCCCAAAAGTGCTGCCGGTTTGGGGGCTCCATGTTTGGGTCTCTCCTGCACTGCAGGAGAAGGTGAATGGAGATCCCAGGGGCCGTGTGTGCCCTCCCCCCAGCGTGGGGGCGGACAGTGTCCCCATTCCAGTGTACCCCCTTTTCCCTCCCACAGGGCTCCTGCCCCAGCTCCTGCTGCCCCCAGGAGGGAATTGGGGAGGGGCAGAGGGGGGCACAGTCCCACCAGGGGATGACCCCGCCCCAGCCCCTTTATCAGCACCATAGCTGGGCTTGGGCAAACAGGAAGAGCCAGGGAAGCAATCCTGCAGGTGGGACAGGGCTTGGGCTCAGGGCAAGGCCCTGCCTGCCCAACCTGGCTCAGGTGTGACCCTGCCCTGGGAAGGGAGCGGGACATTCCATCCCCACGGATCAGGGCTAGGCAGCAGCACTTGGAGCATGGACATGGAAATACTGGAGCAACTGGACCATACTGGGGCATGGAGTGACTGGGCAGCAACTGTGAATGACTGGTGGTGGTGGAGGTAACTGGGATAACTGGGAATGAGTAGATCATGCTGGGGGCAACTGTAACAATACTGAGGACTCTGGGGTGACTAGGGATTGAACATGCTGGGGGAAACTGGGATATACTGGGGTGTCTGGAATTATATTGAGGGGACAACATTGGGAATACTGGGACATTTGGGGGGAAACTGGCAGCAACTGGGTGTGAATTTGAAACAGGACAGCAATTTGATAGCATTTGGGTAGAGCAATGGATGATGTCAGTTTACCAAAGCCTTGGAGACTGTCTCCTACAACATCCTTAAATACCAAACTGTCCATATGCCCTGGAAGAAGACTGAAAAATGGGGGTGGTTGGGCCCAGAAGATTGTCATCAGTGGCAGAAAGCAGAGCTGGAGTAATCCTTGTGCTCTTGACCCCCAGGGCTGATAGCGGGGCAGATACTCTTTAAAGTCTTCATGAATGGCTGGGCTGGAGGTGCAGTTTACCCTCAGCAAGTTTGCAGACAACACAAAAAGTGGCAGGAGCAGCTGCTACACCAACTTGCTTGTGCTTACTCAGAGGGACCTTGGCAGGCTAAAGAAATTGGCCTGAGGGAAATCAGATGAAGTTCAACAAAGGGAAATGACAAGTCTTGTGCTGGGGAGGAATTAGCCAAATGCACCAACAGCTGTTGGAGGCACAACTGCCTGGGAAACAGCTTTTACTGTTACCTTGCCTTGGTGCTTTGGGGCTTGTGCTGCAAAGCAAAGGCAGATGCGGCAGGGCAGAGCAAGCAAGGGTTTGCCCCTGGCCTGCCCTGCCGTGCCCAGCCAGCCCCGGGAGCCGCCGCGCCCGCGCTGTGCCCGCGGCCCGGCTCTGGCGCTCGTCCCCGGCGAGTCCGGCCCGGCCCGCGGGCCGAGCGCAGCGCCCCCCGTCAGGCCGCGCGCCGCCGGTGCAGCCGCGGCCGTTGCGCTCCGGGGCGTTTGTGGCACAGGCGGCGATCGACGCCATGGCGGAGGGTGCCGCTGCCCGCTGGATTAACGCCCGCACATTCCGGCCAAGCTGTGGCACCTGGTGAACGCCCCGCGTCCGCTTCTGTGCGCTGGGACAGCCAGGCCCGGGGCTGCATAAGACCGCCTCCCTCTCGAGCGGGAGCTGCTCAGCCCGGGCGGCGCTGCGGGCCCGGCCCTGCACACCTTCAGGGCCACGCGGTTCAGCAGCTTCGTGCGCCAGCTGAACCGCTACGGCTTCCGCAAGTGCCGGGCCGGGCTTGCGCTGCTGCGCCGGGCGATGCGGGGCCTGGCTCCATTATAGCAGCCCGGTTTCGCCGGTGACCGCCCGAGCTCCTGCTTCGCATCCGGCGCGGAGCACGGCCAGCAGCAGCGGGCTGGCGGCGGGGCGGGGCGCAGGCGGGGCGGAGCGGCTCCCAGCAGTCCCCGGGCGCGCGGCGCTGCCGGACGGGCGGCGCAGGCGCGGCTCGCTTCAAGGCGCTGCCCAGGGAGCGGCCGCCGCTGCCGCCCGGGTGCCCGCCCAGCGGCTTCCTCCTGCTGCACAGGGAGCGGGCGCTGCCAGGGGGCAGGAGCTGCGCCGGCCCCGGCCCCGGCTGGCCGTTTCCAGCAGCCGCCCAGGGAGCGGCCGCCGCTGGCCCGGCGCCCGCCCTGCAGCTTCCACTTGCTGCACAGGGACCGGCCGGGGCCGGGCCCGGCGGGAGGGGCGAGCCGCTTCCAGGAGCTCTCGCGGAGCGGCCGCTGCCGCCAGTCGGGGGTCCCCGGATCCCGCCCTCCCAATTCCTCGGGTTCCAAGGCGAGCGGACTGGGCTGCTCGGCCGGGAGGGGCCCCCCAGCTTGCTTCAGGAGCTGTACGGGGAGCAGCTGCCTCCGCTCGACCGGGAGTGCTCAGGTTCCAGCCTTGCAGCTTCCAGCAGCTCCACGGGGAGCAGCATCCCCAGCCTCCAACCACCAGGTAGGAAAAGAATCCTAGCATTGCTTTTCCAAAAGGTCATGAAAAGTGATTCTTTAAAGTATTTTTTCCCAGTGCTCTGTCGTTCTAGACAGAAATTGTCAAGCAAACTAGAAAGGGACACTAGAAAGTCAAAAGATTCTCTGCCCTGGTTTTCCTGTGTGCTTCCTGGATGTTTGATCCAAGGCAGCCATAGAGCTCTGTGTCCCAAAGCCACATTCTGGAGCCTGACTCACGGGTTTGGATTCTTGTAGCTGCACCGGGCACTTCAGCCCCTCATGCTCCAGCTGGCAGTGCTGGCTGTGCAGCATCAATGCCTCCAGCTCAGCGCAGAATGCACCGTGCAGGAGAGGAATTCACCCCAGCTGGATCTTGGCCTGGCTGTTGAGAAGATGATCCGGGAGTCAGGAGTCCCTGCCTGAAAGGTCTCCCTGTGCTCAGGTAACCCAGTGGATGGGAATGAAAGAGGCTGGACTGAGAGTTTTGAATGTTGTTACATGGCTGAGAAGCAAAGGTTTCTTGAATTAATTCTTTTCATTCCTTTTTAAAATATTTACTGGACATTGTAACATGGGCTGAGAAGCAAAGGATTCTTGAATTTAATTATTTCCATTCTTATTAGTTATCTAATTGGATGTTGGTACATGGTTGAGAAGCAAAAGGATCCTTGAATTTAATTCTTTTTCATTCCTTTTTTATTCTAATTGGACATTGTAACATGGCTGAGAAGCAAAGGATCCTTGAGTTTATATTCCCATTCTTATTTAGTTATCTATTTATTCTTGATCAAGCAAGATTTTCAAAGAAAGGGAATGAAAAAGTCTTCCCCCACAGTGAGGATGAGAAGGTGTGAGCCTGTGCTGGCCACCTTTGGTTGTTCCTTTTCCTTGGGAAGAATGCCTCGTGCAGGGGCATTTGTGGTGATGCTGTGTAGGTTCTAACAGGCTTTGTTGGGTGGGAAAGAAGAGAAGAGTGTTTGGAGAAATTGCCACTGAAGGCAAAGTGTCCCGTGCAGGGAGGGCACGCCAGAGGTGTCTCTGTTGCAGCAGATGTGGGTCTGCCTCTTTTGGGTGGAAGGCCAAGGCAAAGCCAGGCTGGCTGCAGCTGCTGCTGCTGCTGCTGCTGTGTGAGCCCTGCCGTTGCGTGTGGGCGCTGCCAGAGCCGTGTGTGGGGATGGGCTGGAGCTGCAGCTTCCTTGCCTTTTGTTTGACAGATTCAGTGTTTGGATTAGGAATCTCATTTCTCTTAACTCTTGCCTCTTCCAGACTTGTCTGGAGAGTGAGTGCTGGCCAGCCCTTTTTGCAGAATATTAGACGTGTTGGCCAAAGAATGTCTCTTTCTCTTGCTGTGCAGACCCGTTGCCTACAGTACATTTGTGATTTAGGAAGGCAGAGTCAGGGTGGGGAGTGGGATTTTCTGATTTAGCAATCCTTATTCTCAAGTGGAATGTCTTTTGTCTTTTGTAAACTCACACATAAGGGCAACACTGGACAGCTCCACCCTGGCAAGGCCCTGGCACTCAGATGAGGGGCACACACACCCCAGCCACACCTGGGTATCCTCAGACCTGAAGCAAGAGGGCAGGGCCAGGGTGGGCGTGGCTTAAAGGAGAGTGGGCGTGGCCACCACACACCTGGCACACCTTGATGGCTGTCATCAGCTCTGTCACCTCCCTGCCCTGCCCAGTGACCGCCCCACCCACCTGGAGGTCACCTGGGAGCCTGACTCCGTCCCTCGCCAGGTGACACTGCAACCAGGTGAGGCCATGGCCACTCTGACCTCACCCACTTCTAACCACGTCCTTTTCTCACGTGGCCAGACTCTTTTCTCTCCCAGGTGAGGCTGAGGCTTGGTGGCAGGACCCAATTGTGGAGCAGCAGCTTCTGCTGGGCCATGCCCCTTTTCATAAGCCATGCTTCTTGCTTAAGCAATGTTGATATTGAGCTGCCCGTCATCTCTATATGGGCTAAACTGTGCCTCGTTCGAGGCAAGCCACACCCTGTTTGGGTTAAGCCACAACCACTCAAACCTTCCCTTCATCTGTATGGGATCAAGCCCCGCCCCATTGGGTTAGGCCATGCCCCTTGTGCAAAGCCACACCCCTTTCATTAGGCAACGCCCACACATAGCTGCCATTTATCATTATTTAGTTTCAGCATGCCTATCAATGCCTTATGTCATGAAGCCCTGCCCCTTTCTGCCCAAGCCACGCCCCTATCTCAGCAGTTGGCCCTGCCTCCAGGCCAGTGCTGGGCGTGGCTGAGGCTCAGGTGTCTTAAAATGGGGGTTTGGAATGCAGATATAGTGTGGAGTTTTCTTGTTGGTTGTAGTTCTTAGTCCTGCTTTATTTGCTTAAAAACCCTACAGACTGGCTGGCTTAGCTTGAACACGTGCACAGATGGAGAGATGGCCTCCCACCCTCCCCTCTGTGTAGCTGAGATGGGCGGAAGGAGAGAACAATTTCTCTTTCTGCTGTGAAATCCAGCAGGAAGCTGACAGGGTTACCCCAGAGTTGCAGAGAAGGCTCTGTGGGATGAGCACATGACGTTCTTGAAGCTGTGTGCTCACCCCGAGGCCTGCACAGAGGGGTTGCTCTGGGTGCCTCAGCCTGTTTGGCGCTGCCTCTTGCACCATTCTGGCCGTGCTGGCACAGCACTCACTGCTTGCCCAGCGTCCCTGTCACCTGCATTGTCCCTGTTCCTGACCTCTACATGCTGGCAGGAGCAGTGCCCATGCAATGGGACATAGTGAGACTTTGAAAGAATCCTCTGCAGTTGCCATGAGTTTGAACAGATGTACAACCTCTGCCGTGCCTGGCAAGTGTTTCCTGGCAGCCCACAGTGCAGCCTCCAATCCCTGGGAGTTCACAGGGTGCACTCTGCACTCCAGCACCCATTCATGCATGCAGGGAGTGAAGTGCTTTTCCTGGCATTGCTGCCTAAAATCCAATGGGTTTGAGATTAAATGTTCAGCTTAGGCAAGTTTTGTCCTCATCATGGAAGTGCAGTTATGTGCACTAAGGAAACCTTCTTAGTGCTACACTCTCCATTCCCTGCTTTCCAGCCACAATGTCCACGGCCTCTTTCTGCAACATCCTCCCCTAAATTTCCTTCTGCTGCCCTGACTGCAGGAAGGGCTTCAAGCACAACTCCACCCTCATCACCCACCGGCGCATCCACACTGGGGAGAGGCCCCACGAGTGTCCCCAGTGTGGGAAGAGCTTTTCCAGGAGCTCTCACTTGACCCACCACCAACAGAGGCACCAGTAAGGGAAGCCCTGCGAGTTTCCTGACTGCAGGAAGAGCTTTGTGCTCTGCTCCAACTCCATCCCCCATCAGAGGACCCACATTGGGCAGAGCCCTGGTGACCCACATTCCCAGTGATTCAGGTTGGGAAGACACCTGGCTGGTGGTCTCCATGTCCTCCTGGCTCCCCATAGACACCTGGAAGAATTCTGGGACAGGAACATCCATTAGGACTCTGATCAACACTGGAAATTCATTGGGAAGAGATGATTTGTTGATGTTACAGCTCAAAAAATCTCATCTTCTCTTTCCAGTTTTTTCTTCATGTGGCATCAAGCAATGCTGGGGGATCTTGAAGATCTTTTCCCACCTGAAAAATTATCATGTTTATCCCTTCAAAACACCCACAACTGGGGTAAAAATAAAGAAATGAAGCAAAGAGATCTAAAGCTGAATCATTTTACTGGGATTTGAGTGTCAATGTGGGGTTCAGGGGAATATTCAGGGGGGGTTAGGTGTTCTGGGACCACCCAAGCCAAGGGACATGGCCATGATCTCGTAGTTGTTGCAGCAGAATGTGTCCACCTGAGCCCCTCTGTTCTCCAGGAATTCTGGTTGTCTGTCCCAGTCTTTGGCCTGGGTCTCCCTATCCGGGGTGTCCCCCCCCAAAGTGCACAAACCACTGCTGAAGTGCCTGAGCTGCTCCTGGCTGTGGATATTCCTGTCCACCAAACTCTCCTGGTCAGTGCTCTGGGGGGCTGGGAAAGGTTTTAGGGACGCCTGGAGGGACTGAGAAAGGCTTTTGTGGCTCCTGGGGGCATTTGTGGGGCTGGGAGGGGATTTGTGGCCTTATTGGGGGGGGGGTTGTGAGGGAGGTTTGGGGTCGTGGCAGGACTTTGGGGCTTGGAGGGAATTTGAGTGAGGCTTGTGGGAAATGGGAAGGGGGTTTTGTGGTTTTTGGAGCTATTTCTGTTGCAGGGAGTGGTTGGAAGTGTCCTGGGCAGGAGCTTTGGGTTTGACTTGAGGGGTCTGGGAGTGGCTGTGGGGCTGGGAGGAGGTTTTGAGGCAGTTGTGACTCCCCAGACACCCAAAGCTTCAACCAGACCTGGCCCCAAAAGTGCTGCCAGGTTTTGGGGCTCCATGTTTGGGTTCATCCTCCTGGCACTGCAGGAGAAGGTGAATGGAGATCCCCAGGGGCCGTGTGTGTCCCTCCCCCCCAGCGTGGGGGCGGACAGTGTCACCATCCCAGTGTCACCCCCTTTTCCCTCCCCACAGGGCTCCTGCCCCAGCTCCTGCTGCCCCCCAGGAGGGAATTTGGGGAGGGGGCAGAGGGGGTGCACAGTCCCCACCAGGGGATGACCCCGCCCCAGCCCCTTTATTCAGCACCAAGCTGGGCTTGGGGCCAAAACAGGAAGAGCCCCAGGGGAAGCAGATCCTGCAGGTGGGACAGGGCTTGGGCTCAGGGCAAGGCCCTGCCCTGCACACCTGGCTCAGGTGTGACCCTGCCCTGGGAAGGGAGCGGGACATTCCCATCCCCACGGATCAGGGCTGGCAGCAGCACTTGGAGCATGGACATGGAAATACTGGGAGCAACTGGACCATACTGAGGGCTACTGGGAGTGACTGGGAGCAACTGTGAATGACTGGTGTGTGGTGGAGGTAACTGGGATATACTGGGAATGAGTAAGATCATGCTGGGGGCAACTGTAACAATACTGAGGACTCTGGGGTGACTGGGATTGAACATGCTGGGGGAAACTGGGATATACTGGGGGTGTCTGGAATGATATTGCAGGGGACAACATTGGGAATACTGGGACCATGTTGGGGGAAACTGGCAGCAACTGGGTGTGAATTTGAAACAGGACAGCCAATTTGATAGCATTTGGGTAGAGCAATGGATGATGTCAGTTTTACCAAAGCCTTGGAGACTGTCTCCTACAACATCCTTAAATACAAACTGTCCATATGCCCTGGGAAGAAGACTGAAAAATGGATGGGTGGTTGGGCCCAGAAGATTGTCATCAGTGGCAGAAAGCAGAGCTGGAGTAAGTCCTTGTGCTCTGACCCCCAGGGGCTGATAGCGGGGCAGATACTCTTTAAAGTCTTCATGAATGGCTGGGCTGGAGGTGCAGTTTACCCTCAGCAAGTTTGCAGACAACACAAAAGTGGCAGGAGCAGCTGCTACACCAACTGCTTGTGCTACTCAGAGGGACCTTGGCAGGCTAAAGAATTGGCCTGAGGGAAATCAGATGAAGTTCAACAAAGGGAAATGACAAGTCTTGTGCCTGGGGAGGAATTAGCCCATGCACCAACAGCTGTTGGAGCACAACTGCCTGGGAAACAGCTTTTCTGTTACCTTGCCTTGGTGCTTTGGGGCTGTGCTGCAAAGCAAAGGCAGGATGCGTGCAGGCAGAGCAAGCAAGGGTTTGCCCCTGGCCCTGCCCTGCCGTGCCCAGCCAGCCCCGGGAGCCGCCGCGCCCGCGCTGTGCCCGCGGCCCCGGCTCTGGGCGCTCGTCCCCGGCCGAGTCCGGCCCGGCCCGCGGGGCCGAGCGCAGCGCCCCCCTCAGGCCGCGCGCCGCCGGTGCAGCCGCGGCCGTTGCGCTCCGGGCGTTGTGGCACAGGCGGCGATCGACGCCATGGCGGAGGTGCCGCTGCCCGCTGGGATTAACGCCCGCACTTTCCCGGCCAAGCTGTGGCACCTGGTGAACAGCCCCCGCGTCCGCTCTGTGCGCTGGGACAGCCAGGCCCGGGGGCTGCTCATAGACCGCTCCCTCTTCGAGCGGGAGCTGCTCAGCCCGGGCGGCGCTCGGGGCCCGGCCCTGCACACCTTCAGGGCCACGCGGTTCAGCAGCTTCGTGCGCCAGCTGAACCGCTACGGCTTCCGCAAGGTGCCGGGCCGGGCTGGCGCTGCTGCGCCGGGCGATGCGGGGGCCTGGCTCCATTATAGCAGCCCCTGGTTTCGCCGTGACCGCCCCGAGCTCCTGTTCCGCATCCGGCGCCGGAGCACGGCCAGCAGGCAGCGGCTGGCGGCGGGGCGGGAGGGGCGCAGGCGGGGCGGGAGCGGCTCCCAGCAGCTCCCCGGGGCGCGGCCGCTGCCGGACGGGCGGCGCAGGCGCGGTCGCTTCAAGGCGCTGCCCAGGGAGCGGCCGCCGCTGCCGCCCGGGTGCCCGCCCAGCGGCTTCCTCCTGCTGCACAGGGAGCGGGCGCTGCCAGGCGGGCAGGAGCTGCGCCGGCCCCGGCCCCGGCCTGGCCGTTTCCAGCAGCCGCCCAGGGAGCGGCCGCCGCTGGCCCGGCGCCCGCCCTGCAGCTTCCACTTGCTGCACAGGGACCGGCCGGGGCCGGCCCGGCGGGAGGGGCCGAGCCGCTTCCAGGAGCTCTACGCGGAGCGGCCGCTGCCCGCCAGCGGGAGGTGCCCCGGATCCCGCCCTCCAATTCCTCGGGTTCCAAGGCGAGCGACTGGGGCTGCTCGGCCGGGAGGGGCCCCCCAGCTGCTTCCAGGAGCTGTACGGGGAGCAGCTGCCTCCGCTCGACCGGGAGGTGCTCAGGTTCCAGCCTTGCAGCTTCCAGCAGCTCCACGGGGAGCAGCATCCCCCAGCCTCCAACCCACCAGGTAGGAAAAGAATCCTAGCATTGCTTTTCCAAAAGGTCATGAAAAGTGATTCTTTAAAGTATTTTTTCCCAGTGCTCTGTCGTTCTAAGACAGAAATTGTCAAGCAAACTAGAAAGGGACACTAGAAAGTCAAAAGATTCTCTGCCTGGTTTTCCTGTGTGCTTCCTGTGATGTTTGATCCAAGGCAGCCATAGAGCTCTGTGTCCCAAAGCCACATTCTGGAGCCTGACTCACGGGTTTGGATTCTTGTAGCTGCACCGGGCACTTCAGCCCCTCATGCTCCAGCTGGCAGTGCTGGCTGTGCAGCATCAATGGCCTCCAGCTCAGCGCAGAATGCACCTGCAGGAGAGGAATCACCCCAGCTGGATCTTGGCCTGGCTGTTGAGAAGATGATCCGGGAGATCAGGAGCTCCCTGCCTGAAAGGTCTCCCTGTGCTCAGGTAACCCCAGTGGATGGGAATGAAAGAGGCTGGACTGAGAGTTTTGAATGTTGTTACATGGCTGAGAAGCAAAGGTTTCTTGAATTTAATTCTTTTCATTCCTTTTTAAATTATCTTACTGGACATTGTAACATGGCTGAGAAGCAAAGGATTCTTGAATTTAATTATTTCCATTCTTATTTAGTTATCTAATTGGATGTTGGTACATGGTTGAGAAGCAAAGGATCCTTGAATTTAATTCTTTTCATTCCTTTTTAATTATCTAATTGGACATTGTAACATGGCTGAGAAGCAAAGGATCCTTGAGTTTAATTATTCCCATTCTTATTTAGTTATCTATTTATTCTTGATCAAGCAAGATTTTCAAAAGAAAAGGGAATGAAAAAGTCTTCCCCCACAGTGAGGATGAGAGGTGTGAGCCTGTGCTGGCCACCTTTGGTTGTTCCTTTTCCTTGGGAAGAATGCCTCGTGCAGGGGCATTTGTGGTGATGCTGTGTAGGTTCTAACAGGCTTTGTTGGGTGGGAAAGAAGAGAAGAGTGTTTGGAGAATTGCCACTGAAGGCAAAGTGTCCCGTGCAGGGAGGGGCACGCCAGAGGTGTCTCTGTTGCAGCAGATGTGGGCTCTGCCTCTTTTGGGTTGGAAGGCCAAGGCAAAGCCAGGGCTGGGCTGCAGCTGCTGCTGCTGCTGCTGCTGTGTGAGCCCTGCCGTGCGTGTGGGCGCTGCCAGAGCCGTGTGTGGGGATGGGCTGGAGCTGCAGCTTCCTTGGCCTTTTGTTTGACAGATTCAGTGTTTGGATTAGGAATCTCATTTCTCTTAACTCTTGCCTCTTCCCAGACTTGTCTGGAGAGTGAGTGCTGGCACAGCCCTTTTTGCAGAATATTAGACGTGTTGGCCAAAGAATGTCTCTTTCTCTTGCTGTGCAGACCCGTTGCCTACAGTACATTTGTGATTTAGGAAGGGCAGAGTCAGGGTGGGGAGTGGGATTTTCTGGATTTAGCAATCTCTTATTCTCAAGTGGAATGTCTTTTGTCTTTTGTAAACTCACACATAGCAGTGTTCCCTTTGTGTTACACGGCCTTTGGGGTGAAGAAGAGTTAGTGTATCCCTGATGTGACTCCAAGAAACTGCTGAGTGATCTTTGGGTTCCTTTCTCTCTGTTTTTCTTTCAAGGAGAATATTAATGTTGCCCCTGGGTCTTCAGGAGAGGACACCATGAACAGGACTGCAGCAGAGGAAGCTCCATCTGGCACCGAGAGCTGCGGGAACAGTTCCCCAGAGCCCGAGGAGCCTGGTAAGGAGAGAGCCCCCATTGGTTTAGAGAGGTGTGAGACGGCTGCTCTGAGCCTGCCTGTGACAGGAAGGGAGATCAGAAGAGTTGAGTTCTTGTCTGCAGGGCTGGTGCTTCCTGCTGCCTTCATTTCCAATCCTGCACTGGCACAGGCTCCCCGAGCCCTGCCCTCCACGCTTCTCCAGAGGCTCTGACACTGAGTCCTCTGCTGTGGCAAGAGAGCAGGGACTAAACCTGACCTGGTGGGAGTTGTGTCACCAACCTGCGTGTCCCAATTTGGTTCATAACTGAGCTCACAGCACCCTTCAGCTTCAGCCATTTCAGCGAGGGCTGAGGTCTCTCTGTCAGCACAGAGAAAGAACAAGGCTGGGCTTCTTTGGGGGAGCTGGGGCTGTCTGTGTTTCAAGCTCTCATGGGTGCCATTGGCACTGCGAATGCTGAGACTTTATCGAGGTACTTGAATGCTTTACACAGTTTTGGGAAATATGGCAGGATCCCTGTTCTCTAAAGAGTTGGCTTCAAATTCCCAAGTGAGAGTCTGCCTTTCAGGCCATCTCTTACAGTCCGTGACAGAAGGACAATTGCTGCCCAAGGGAAACGTGTACAGGGGCCAATATTGACTCAGTGTTCTCTTTTCTTCCCAGATCCCACATGATCGATGTCTCCTGGTGGGGTGCCCTGCGTGGGAGGAAGAGACAGAGGGAGAGCCTGTGACTACCAGGCAGGTAGAATCCCTCTGTCTGTAGTGATATGTTTAGAATGACATAGTTATATTTTTCTATCTATAAATCTGTTATTTTTAGAAATACAGTATATTTATAGATGTATAGTTTTATTTATATGCCTAAATAGGTATAGACCTAAAGAGGTAAAATATTATATATATATTTATTTATTTATTTATATAGTATAGTTATAATCATGTATGCATAGGTATATTAGTAGATATACATTTTTAGTTTTATCTATGTAGATTGTTACAGTTATTTACATGTATATATGTTTTTTTAAATATGTGCATAGTTATACACTGATAGCTACATGGGTGTTTAGGTACATAGGTTAGTATCTATATAAGTACAGACTAGTTTTAACCTGTTTCCCTCTCTCCCTTTGTCCTTTTCCCCCTGTGCCCCCTCTGTCCCTGTTCCTGTGCTGGGTCCGAGCTGGCGGCCGGGCCGGGCGGGGCAGCAGTTCCAGCCCCGGGGGTCCCTGGAGCAGTGGCAGCTGCCGGTGGCCCCAGGCAGTGTCCCCTGAGGAGCTGCTGAAGGACGGTGAGACAGAGGGGCCTGAGGGGGCTGAGGAGGCGGTGACACTGCAGGGACAGTGACCTTGAGGGGCTGGGGGGACTGAGGGGTGTGGGGCAGCAGAGGGCAATGGTGGCACTGAGGTGACAGGGAAGTGGCACAGGCTGAGGGGGGTGGCGGGTCTAAGGGGATGGGATGGGTCAGAAGGGATTGAGTGGGGTGAGAGGACTGTGAGGGGCTGAAGAAACTGAAGGGGGCCGGGGCTTTGCCCAGTGGCTGGTGGGGCTGAGGGGATGGAGGGGGCCAGCAGGGAGCACAGAGGGCTCTGGGAATGCAGCTCTGCCAGGCCTGGGAACCAATTCCAGAGCCTCCACTTTTGCCACAGCTGCCCCTGAAGACCTTGAGGACAGGCGGAGACTGACAGGAGCTTCAGGGAGAAGCTGAAGGCCACCAGCAAGAGCAGTGGACAGGGAGCTGCTGCTGCCAGCCGAGAGCCCGGTGAGGCCACAGGGCCAGTGAGGCAGGGTGGGGCTGAGGGTGGCGTGGGCTTTGGCCCTGGGCTTTGGCCAAACTTTTTCTTTCTAACCCTCCTGGGGAGGCACTGAGATTTTCCCTTCCCTGACTGAAGTGCAGGTGCTGCCAAGGGAAACATCCCAATCCTGACTCAGTGTTCCCTTTGCTTCCCAGATGTCCCATCTGCTGTCCCTGTCCAGGAGAGCTGCTCTGCACAGGAGGGAAGCTAAGATGGAGTGAAAGGCATTGAAGATGGGGCAGCTGAAATCCCTCTGCTTAGAGTTTGGTTTAAAGACAAATGGACTTGAACACAGGGAGGGATAATTATATGGATATTTATATATGTTTGTTGCTTTTTGTATAAGAATATTTCTGTATGTATGTTGTTATATTTATGGATATATGCTATGTATAATGTGTGTATATATGCATATGTTTGTAATTACATGTATGTGTATATATGTATATAGAAGTATGTTTTTTTATCTGTGTTCAGTTCTTTATACTTGTAGTTATATGGGTCTTTAATAGGTATTTTGCTATTTGTATAGGCAATTTAGATAGAGATACTGATATTTTTGTATTCCTAAATGGCCTTTAAGCTTCTAGTAAGTAGTAATAAATTAAGTTGTTAAAAACCTAATTGATCTTTGTGTATAGTGAGTTGTTGTAGAGGTTGACAATAAATAAAGTTTCTGTTAACTGAAGTTGGTATTTGTATATTTTTACATAGCATTGTTTTAAAAATCTAAGAAATTCCTTTTTTTAACTTAAATTGAGATCTGCATAGTCCTATATTGTCAGAAAGGGTGTAGCAATTTCTAATAAATGACATTTTTCATGTGAAATCAATTCTTGTGTATTTGTCGATCTGCAGTGCAGCTGTCATAATCTGCAAGAAATTACAATTGTCAGCTGCACTGGGTGTTTTGTGATTGGTGCTATCCAGAGCAATGAGCAGATGGAAATGCTGGAGGATTTGGGCCATGAAAATCTCCAGCCATGCCCAGCACATGCCCCACTTGCACTCAGGCTGGCCCAGGAAAGCGCAGATTTGGGATGGCAGCAGAGCCACACGTTGGCTCAGAACTTGCTGCAAAGGCCTGCTGAGAAAAGTGCGGGACTGCACGGAGCGTCCAACTCCAACCAGAGCCACCCAGGGAGGACAAATCCACCCCCATGGCACGGGCAGCTCTTTAGCAAGCGCTCCAGGTGTCCCTCTGAAGGTCATCCTGGAGCCCAGAAGCCAACAGGGATCTCTTGGAACCCTGGGCACTGAGATTTTCAGACTTGCTGTGCTGACAGGCACTGACCCCCAAGCAAACACTGCATTTGATCTGAGGCCTTGGAAAAGGCTTCCAAAATTGAATGAAAGCTCTGGGATTATGGGTGTGTGGTTTGAATAGAAGTGTATGATATCACATGGTGGAAAACTTGGAGTTTAAAGTTTTAGTACATACTAATATATATAAAGGAGGATTTAGGGCATAGGTTAAGTCCTTCTTTTTCACCTTCTTCATCATGGGTTTGGGTGGTATTTTGCAAGTCAGTAGAAAAATCAGCATTGTAGGCAATGGGTGGTTTGCTACTGGGTTGAAAGTAAAAAAAATTTAAGGTGTCATTTATTAATTGGACAGTTTTTTCTTAAAGACCTTGTAAAGAAAGAGATAGGGATCCATTTTTGATTTGTTAGCTAGAAGTGTTGTAGACCATACTGGGGGTGAATGGAAGCCACAGGGCCCATACTGGGAGTGATCTGGGCCTCGTGGATGGAACTGGCCCAGCCCCCAGGGCCACCAAAGCCACTCCAGCAGTGCCCTCCTGCCCCGGGCAGGGCAGAGAACACCCAAGGAAAGGCTCGTGCTGGGCTCAGGGCAGGGACAGGGCACTCCCCTGGAGCTGCCACGGGCACAACAGAGCCGGCCTGGGGACAGGATTGGGATTTATGTCCCATGGAATCCCAGCAGGGATTCCTTCTCTTCTCTCTGCTGTCATTGGATTGGTCATGAATTCAAATAATTTCCCCATGGAATTCCCATGGAAGGGGAATGGGGGGAGATCCATCCATGGAATTCTCACCTGTCTGAGATGAGAGTGAGATCCAGCCACAGAATTGCCATGGGAATTCCTGCATTCCCAAGTCCCCCCATTTCTGAATCCCATATTCCCATAGGAATTCTCATTCCCCTCCCACACTCACCTTTGTGCTCCAGAGCCTCCCAACCATATCTGATGTATTTTGGGGGCCCTTCCACACAGGTGTGTCCCAGGTAAAGCTTCATCTGCTCCACCATGATCCCTTTGGATTCCCAGCACCTCTGGGTGATCCAGGTGGCACCGTCGGACACTGCAAAGCTCCCAGATCCCAGCTGGAAGGAGATGAAATCCCACCTGTCACAGCTGTACTGGTGGGATCCATGGATTCTCTGTTGGAAAGGAGGTCACAGCTGGAAACCACCTGCACCCTGTGGAGACCTGGGAACGAGCAGAGAACAGACCCATGGAGTCGTTTCCCAGCCCTGTTGGAAACCAGACAGAAATCTCCCAGGACCCCGTGCACACAGGCTTAGAGGCAGAAAAGAATGCAGGGCTTGGTTTGAAACTGTCGGAGAAACTGTGATACATCAAGTCACACAGACATGAAGTGGGGATGTAAGTTTTAGTTTTAGGTGAGTAAAAATGTGCCTTAAGTGCCTTTTTCAAATAAGAGACTGTATGGTTGATAGAAAAGCCCTAAAATCCAGTTTAAATTTCAGCAGCATTACCTTGTACAAAGTTAACTAAGTCCTAGACATAACACAAATATAACAGAGCATTGCTAACATTGCTAGACAGAATAGACAGGGTGTAGGCCTTGTGTAAGAAATGATGACCATTGTCGCCCAACTGTGTTAGACCAGGATAGGTCAAAAAGACAGAATAGCATCGTGTTTGTGGCTGACTGGATGATTTATGAATAGAGTGCATTGTATCAGGGGTGCTGCTGCTGCTTCTGCTCGGCACATGGGGACTCTGTGCAGGAAGGCATTTTGCACGATGGCACGGCCTGTAACACTCGGAGCTTTGTGAGACTGATCCAGCCACTTCATAAACGACTTTTACAGCAAGCAGCAGCCTCTCTTGTTCCTCAGCTGGCCTGCTCAAACTTGACAGTTGTTGTTGGAACCCTGGGCACTGAGAATTTCAGACTTGCTCTGCTGACAGGCACTGGCACCCAAGAAAACATTTGACCTGAGGCCGTAGAGAAAGCTTCCAAAACTGGGATTATGGATGTGTAGTTTGAATAGAAGTGTACACTGTCAGACAGAGGAAAACTTAGAGTTTAAGGGTTTAGAATATAGTAACATATATATATAGCGAGATGGAGGTTTTAGGGCATAGGCTTGGTCCTTCTTTTTCACCTTCTTCATGGGTTTGGGTGGTATTTTGTACTTGGGTAGAAAAATCCTCATGGTGGGCCAAAGGTGGTTGGTTATTGGTTAAAAGTAAAAATAATTTAGGTGTCCTTTCTTAATTGGACAATTCATCCTTAAAATACCTTGTAGAGAAAGAGATAGGGGTCCATTTTTGATTTGTTAGCTGGAAGTGTTGTAGAACTCACTATTTGTGGGACTGTAATATAGATAAGAATTAATAAACATCTGAGTCTGAACACAAAACATTGTCTCGAGCATTTAATCCTGACTGGCAAAAATGAGATAAAACACAACACAAGCTCCCTCTTGCCTGGAGCCAATGCCTGCCTACAGCTTGGGCTGCCTTTGCCAGCTCTCTTTTTCCAAGCGTTGGACTCCCAGGCTTCTGCCCCAGCCCAGGGACATTGGTTATTTCCATCACCTGCTAGTTTTACACCATGAACCATTCTGGTTTTACCTAAGAGGTGAATCATTCAGATTGTGGTGCTTTCTTGTACGCAATGTTAAGACCAAGAACATGCTGTTCTTACAGCTTGGATAGTGCCTGCTCCTCTGCCATTTATTCCACAGTACACGACTAAAGAAAATCTAAGTGTACTAAGTTACTAAGTTTCTTAGTTTAAGCTACAGCTTAGTGCAAATATGTGTTAAAAGAGAAAGAGTGCCATAATGCCCCTTTTCTTTTTCGGTCACTAGTGGATACCTCCCTGAAGGATACAGAACAACTCAAAAATGTTGTGCATACAATGAAGAAAAGGCAGCACAAAATTCCCTGTGGATGACGAGGTTAGAAAATCTCTTTGAATCCGTATCACTGTTTCTCACTGCATCTACTTAAACTGACAATAAATTAGGCTGATTTTCTCCACACTGAGGCAGTTCTGCAATGAAGCAGCAGCGTGCCATGATGCTAAATAAGAATCTGGCATTACCTATAATGTTCACTGCTACAAAGTGTATCAGTACACAGCAAGCAGACTGGGTTATCACAGGTTTATTACATTATATTTTATTATACTATATTTTATATATAATTATATATAAATACTAGAAAAGGTTTATTGTAGCTGAAGGAGTTTCAGGCATGTGAGTGCCTGATCTCTCTTTTCCTCTAAAGGCTCTCCCTCCCCAAGCCCTTCTTACCTGCTGTGCTTTGGCATGAGAGCCATTCAAGCCCGAAACACAAGAGCACTGGACTTCAAGTGCAAATCCTCTCTTTGCCATGGGATTGCTTTTCCCCTGCAGCCTCCATGGGCACGGGCTCTGTGGGAGCAGGGGCCATCACAGCCTGTGACCTGCACACAGAGCCAGGAAAAGGAGCAGATCCTGCTGCATTCTGCTCCTGCTGATCCCTGCAGCAACTCCCTGCCAGTTCCTCCAGGGAACTTCACACCAAGGGCTTCCATCCTTGGAGTGGCTGTGAGAACTTGGTGCTTCCCAGTTCTCCAGCATCCTTCTGGATTCTGGAGCATCTCAGCACAAGTGACCATGGCCCTTCCTGCATCCCCAGCCTGCAGCAGTCACAGTCACTGTTGCCTCCCCCTTACTGCAGCTCATTTGCCAAAGTGCTGCCAAAGGCAGCAGAGCTGGCTTAGGGTCCCTGTGGCATTTTGTCTTCTTTTTCTCTTAGAGCTGGGATTAAATGCTCGAGAGACAGATTTCATGTTTGGACTCAGATGTTTATTAATTCTCATCTATGTTACAGTCTCACAAGCTGTGAGTTCTAGCTAACAAAGTAGAAAATGGCTCTGTCTCTATCTCTTTTCCAAGGTCTTTGAAGAACAAACTGTCCAATTATGAAATGAAACCTAAATTATTTTCACTTTTAACCAAATAACAAAACAGCTGTTTTCCACAATGTAGATTTTCTTACCCAATTACAAAATACCACCCAAACCCATGAAGAAGAAGGTGAAAAAGGACTTAGCTTATGCCCTAAAACCCCCTTTATATATATATATATATATATCTAGATAGATAGATAGATATATCACGTAATACTAAAACCTTAAACTCCAAGTTTTCCACCATGTGATATTACACACTTCTACTCAAACCGCACACCCATAATCCCAGTGCTATCATTCAATTTTGGAAGCCTTTTCCAAGGCCTCAGATCAAATGCAGTTTCCTTGGGGGTCAGTGCCTGTCAGCACAGCAAGTCTGAAATTCTCAGTGCCCAGGGTTCCAAGAGATCCCTGTTGGCTTCTGGGCTCCAGGATGACCTTCAGAGGGACACCTGGAGCGCTTGCTAAAGAGCTGCCCGTGCCATGGGGGTGGATTTGTCCTCCCTGGGTGGCTCTGGTTGGAGTTGGACGCTCCGTGCAGTCCCGCACTTTTCTCAGCAGGCCTTTGCAGCGAGTTCTGAGCCAACGTGTGGCTCTGCTGCCATCCCAAATCTGCGCTTTCCTGGGCCAGCCTGAGTGCAAGTGGGGCATGTGCTGGGCATGGCTGGAGATTTTCATGGCCCAAATCCTCCAGCATTTCCATCTGCTCATTGCTCTGGATAGCACCAATCACAAAACACCCAGTGCAGCTGACAATTGTAATTTCTTGCAGCTTGCGACAGCTGCACTGCAGATCGACAAATGCACAAGAATTGATTTCACATGAAAAATGTCATTTATTAGAAATTGCTACATCCATGCTGACAATACATAACTATGCAGATGTCAATTTAAGTTAAAAAAAGGAATTTCTTAGATTTTTAAAACAATGCTATGTAAAAATATACAAATACCAACTTCAGTTAACAGAAACTTTATTTATTGTCAACCTCTACAACAACTCACTATACACAAAGATCAATTAGGTTTTTAACAACTTAATTTATTACTACTTACTAGAAGCTTAAAGGCCATTTAGGAATACAAAAATATCAGTATCTCTATCTAAATTGCCTATACAAATAGCAAAATACCTATTAAAGAGCCATATAACTACAAGTATAAAGAACTGAACACAGATAAAAAAACATACTTCTATATACATATATACACATACATGTAATTACAAACATATGCATATGTACACACATTATACATAGCATATATCCATAAATATAACAACATACATACAGAAATATTCTTATACAAAAAGCAACAAACATATATAAATATCCATATAATTATCCCTCCCTGTGTTCAAGTCCATTTGTCTTTAAACCAAACTCTAAGCAGAGGGATTTCAGCTGCCCCATCTTCAATGCCTTTCACTCCATCTTAGCTTCCCTCCTGTGCAGAGCAGCTCTCCTGGACAGGGACAGCAGATGGGACATCTGGGAAGCAAAGGGAACACTGAGTCAGGACTGGGACGTTTCCCTTGGCAGCACCTGCCCTTCAGTCAGGGAAGGGAAAATCTCAGTGCCTCCCCAGGAGGGTTAGAAAGAAAAAGTTTGGCCAAAGCCCAGGGCCAAAGCCCACGCCACCCTCAGCCCCACCCTGCCTCACTGGCCCTGTGGCCTCACCGGGCTCTCGGCTGGCAGCAGCAGCTCCCTGTCCACTGCTCTTGCTGGTGGCCTTCAGCTTCTCCCTGAAAGCTCCTGTCAGTCTCTGCCTGTCCTCAACGTCTTCAGGGCAGCTGTGGCAAAAGTGGAGGCTCTGGAATTGGTTCCCAGGCCTGGCAGAGCTGCAGTCCCAGAGCCCTCTGTGCTCCCTGCTGGCCCCCTCCATCCCCTCAGCCCCACAGTCCCCTGGGCAAAGCCCCAGCCCCCTTCAGCTTCTTCAGCCCCTCACAGTCCTCTCACCCCACTCAATCCCTTCTGACCCATCCCATCCCCTTAGACCCGCCACCCCCCTCAGCCTGTGCCACTTCCCTGTCACCTCAGCGCCACCATTGCCCTCTGCTGCCCCACACCCCTCAGTCCCCCCAGCCCCTCAAGGTCACTGTCCCTGCAGTGTCACCGCCTCCTCATCCCCCTCAGGCCCCTCTGTCTCACCGTCCTTCAGCAGCTCCTCAGGGGACACTGCCTGGGGCCACCGGCAGCTGCCACCGCTCCAGGGACCCCCGGGGCTGGAACTGCTGCCCCGCCCGGCCCGGCCGCCAGCTCGGACCCAGCACAGGGACAGGGACAGAGGGGGCACAGGGGGAAAAGGACAAAGGGAGAGAGGGAAAGAGGTTAAAAAGTAATCTGTACCTTTAGAGATACTAATCTATGTACCTAAAGACCCATGCAGTTATAAGTATGTTACTATGCACATTTAGAAAAATAACTATATATATATATATAAAAATGTAACTATCCTCATAGATATATGTACCTATGTATATCTTTCAATATAACTATGCATGCATTAATATAAATATATAAATCTAAACCTAAATCTATATATACTATAAATATACTGTATTTTTAGAAATAACAATTACAACCTTATAAATATAACTATATAATTCTAAACATATCACTACAGACAGAGGGATTCTACCTGCCTGGTAGTCACAGGCTCTCCCTCTGTCCTTCCTGCCATGCAGGGCAACCCACCAGGAGATGTTGATCATGTGGGATCTGGGAAGAAAAGAGAACACTGAGTCAATATTGGCCCTTGTGCACGTTTCCCTTGGGCAGCAATTGTCCTTCTGTCACGGACTGTAAGAGATGGCCTGAAAGGCAGACTCTCACTTGGGAATTTGAAGCTGACTTAGAGATCCCTGTTCTTTAGAGAACAGGGATCCTGCCAAGTTCCCAAAACTGTGCAAAGCATTCAAGTACCTCTATAAAGTCTCAGCACGCGCAGTGCCAATGGCACCCACGAGAGCTTGAAACACAGACAGCCCCAGCTCCCCCAAAGAAGCCCAGCCTTGTTCTTTCTCTGTGCTGACAGAGAGACCTCAGCCCTCGCTGAAATGGCTGAAGCTGAAGGGTGCTGTGAGCTCAGTTATGAACCAAATTGGGACACGCAGGTTGGTGACACAACTCCCACCAGGTCAGGTTTAGTCCCTGCTCTCTTGCCACAGCAGAGGACTCAGTGTCAGAGCCTCTGGAGAAGCGTGGAGGGCAGGGCTCGGGGAGCCTGTGCCAGTGCAGGATTGGAACTAAAGGCACCAGGAAGCACCAGCCCTGCAGACAAGAACTCAACTCTTCTGATCTCCCCTCCTGTCACAGGCAGGCTCAGAGCAGCCGTCTCACACCTCTCTAAACCAATGGGGGCTCTCTCCTTACCAGGCTCCTCGGGCTCTGGGGAACTGTTCCCGCAGCTCTCGGTGCCAGATGGAGCTTCCTCTGCTGCAGCCCTGTTCATGGTGTCCTCTCCTGAAGACTCAGGGGCAACATTAATATTCCCCTTGAAAGAAAAACAGAGAGAAAGGAACCCAAAGATCACTCAGCATTTTCTTGGAATCACATCAGGGATACACTGACTGTTCTTCTCCATGCCCAAAGGCCGTGTAACACAAAGGGAACACTTCCCACACGGTTCACATGACAAGCATTTTAAACTCAGGATTTGGGTGGTCAAGGTGAAACTAAAGCACTCACAAAATGACCTTTGAGGAAAAACAGGAATGCAGAAAAGCAGAAGACACCAAGTGAGGGGCGTGCCCTCATGCTCTGACCCTGGCTTATGCCACGAACTGTAAGAAATCAGCCAGCAGAAAGCCAGGGGCTCTCCTTGTTGCCAACGTGGCTGTCAGCAAGGGCAGAGCTCGCTGCCAGCACTGCCCAGGGCTGTGTGCTGCAAACCCACACGCAAAGCTCACATTTCTGCCTGGGAGTCTCACCAGCCCCACCCAACCACTCAGACACTCCATCACAAGGTGGTGCTTTCTGGAGCCCTCTGCTGCTGCCCCATATGTAGGACCCAGGCAAACATTGATGGACCCAGGACATTTCCAGCATCAAATTTCCCAGTGCCAAAAAGCTGTCAATTTGGAGGGTAGAAAAGAAAACCAACCCAAAAGACATGAAAAGTCAGACAACCAAGTAGTGTTTCTACTCCAGTAAGAAGGAAATTCCTAAGATTAAGCACCTGCAGATTACCTTTGGACAGAAAGATATTCCCACTATGACCAATTCCAGAATATTCACCTCTCCTGCAATAGCCCATCCATCAGAATCCTAAAGATTATCAAGATGATTTAGAGCCTGCAACGTTTCCTTTTTTTTTATGGAATAAAATGCTTTTGCAAACTGCTACGTGTGAGTTTACAAAGACAAAAGACATTCCACTTGAGAATAAGAGATTGCTAAATCCAGAAAATCCCACTCCCCACCCTGACTCTGCCCTTCCTCAATCACAAATGTACGGTAAGCAACGGGTCTGCAAAGCAAGAGAAAGAGAGACATTCTTGGCCAACACGTCTAATAATCTGCAAAAAGGCCTGTGCCAGCACTCACTCTCCAGGCAAGTCTGGGAAGAGGCAGAGTTAAGAGAAATGAGATTCCTAATCCAAAGACTGAATCTGTCAAACAAAAGGACAAGGAAGCTGCAGCTCCAGCCCATCCCCACACACGGCTCTGGCAGCGCCCACACGCACGGCAGGGCTCACACAGCAGCAGCAGCAGCAGCTGCAGCCCAGCCCTGGCTTTGCCTTGGCCTTCCAACCCAAAAGAGGCAGAGCCCACATCTGCTGCTGCAACAGAGACACCTCTGGCGTGCCCCTCCCTGCACGGGACACTTTGCCTTCAGTGGCAATTCTCCAAACACTCTTCTCTTCTTTCCCACCCAACAAAGCCTGTTAGAACCTACACAGCATCACCACAAATGCCCCTGCACGAGGCATTCTTCCCAAGGAAAAGGAACAACCAAAGGTGGCCAGCACAGGCTCACACCTCTCATCCTCACTGTGGGGGAAGACTTTTTCATTCCCTCTTCTTTTGGAAATCTTGCTTGATCAAGAATAAATAGATAACTAAATAAGAATGGGAATAATTAAACTCAAGGATCCTTTGCTTCTCAGCCATGTTACAATGTCCAATTAGATAATTAAAAAGGAATGAAAAGAATTAAATTCAAGAAACCTTTGCTTCTCAGCCATGTAACAACATTCAAAACTCTCAGTCCAGCCTCTTTCATTCCCATCCAATGGGGTTACCTGAGCACAGGGAGACCTTTCAGGCAGGGAGCTCCTGATCTCCCGGATCATCTTCTCAACAGCCAGGCCAAGATCCAGCTGGGGTGATTCCTCTCCTGCAGGTGCATTCTGCGCTGAGCTGGAGGCCGTTGATGCTGCACAGCCAGCACTGCCAGCTGGAGCATGAGGGGCTGAAGTGCCCGGTGCAGCTGCAAGAATCCAAACCCGTGAGTCAGGCTCCAGAGTGTGGCTTTGGGACACAGAGCTCTATTGCTGCCTTGGATCAAATATCAGAGAAAGCACACAGGAAAACCAGGCAGAGAATCTTTTGACTTTCTAGTGTCCCTTTCTAGTTGGCTTGACAATTTCTGTCTTAGAACGACAGAGCACTGGGAAAAAATACTTTAAAGAATCACTTTTCATGACCTTTTGGAAAAGCAAGGCTAGGATTCTTTTCCTACCTGCTGGGTTGGAGGCTGGGGGATGCTGCTCCCCGTGGAGCTGCTGGAAGCTGCAAGGCTGGAACCTGAGCACCTCCCGGTCGAGCGGAGGCAGCTGCTCCCCGTACAGCTCCTGGAAGCGGCTGGGGGCCCCTCCCGTCCGAGCAGCCCCAGTCGCTCGCCTTGGAACCCGAGGACGTGGCAGGGCGGGATCCGGGGCACCTCCCGCTCGGCGGGCAGCGGCCGCTCCGCGTAGAGCTCCTGGAAGCGGCTCGGCCCCTCCCGCCGGGCCGGCCCCGGCCGGTCCCTGTGCAGCAGGTGGAAGCTGCAGGGCGGGCGCCGGGCCAGCGGCGGCCGCTCCCTGGGCGGCTGCTGGAAACGGCCGGGCCGGGGCCGGGGCCGGCGCAGCTCCTGCCCGCCTGGCAGCGCCCGCTCCCTGTGCAGCAGGAGGAAGCCGCTGGGCGGGCACCCGGGCGGCAGCGGCGGCCGCTCCCTGGGCAGCGCCTTGAAGCGACCGCGCCTGCGCCGCCCGTCCGGCAGCGGCCGCGCCCCGGGGAGCTGCTGGGAGCCGCTCCCGCCCCGCCTGCGCCCCTCCCGCCCCGCCGCCAGCCGCTGCCTGCTGGCCGCGCTCCGGCGCCGGATGCGGAGCAGGAGCTCGGGGCGGTCACGGCGAAACCAGGGGCTGCTATAATGGAGCCAGGCCCCCGCATCGCCCGGCGCAGCAGCGCCAGCCCGGCCCGGCACCTTGCGGAAGCCGTAGCGGTTCAGCTGGCGCACGAAGCTGCTGAACTGCGTGGCCCTGAAGGTGTGCGGGGCCGGGCCCCGAGCGCCGCCCGGGCTGAGCAGCTCCCGCTCGAAGAGGGAGCGGTCTATGAGCAGCCCCCGGGCCTGGCTGTCCCAGCGCACAGAGCGGACGCGGGGGCTGTTCACCAGGTGCCACAGCTTGGCGGGGAAGGTGCGGGCGTTAATCCCAGCGGGCAGCGGCACCTCCGCCATGGCGTCGATCGCCGCCTGTGCCACAACGCCCAGAGCGCAACGGCCGCGGCTGCGCCGGCGGCGCGCGGCCTGAGGGGGGCGCTGCGCTCGGCCCCGCGCGCGCCCGGCGCGGCCCCGGCGCGGGCCGGACTCGGCGGGGACGAGCGCCCAGAGCCGGGGCCGCGGGCACAGCGCGGGCGCGGCGGCTCCCGGGGCTGGCCGGGCACGGCAGGGCAGGGCCAGGGGCAAACCCTTGCTTGCTCTGCCTGCACGCATCCTGCCTTTGCTTGGCAGCACAGCCCCAAAGCACCAAGGCAAGGTAACAGAAAAGCTGCTTCCCAGGCAGTTGGCCTCCAGCAGCTGTTGGTGCATGGGCTAATTCCTCCCCAGGCACAAGACTTGTCACTTCCCTTTGTTGAACTTTATCTGATTTCCCTCAGGCCAATTCTTTAGCCTGCCAAGGTCCCTCTGAGTAGCACAAGCAGTTGGTGTAGCAGCTGCTCCTGCCACTTTTGTGTTGTCTGCAAACTTGCTGAGGGTAAACTGCACCTCCAGCCCAGCCATTCATGAAGACTTTAAAGAGTATCTGCCCCGCTATCAGTCCTGGGGGTCAGAGCACAAGGACTTACCTCCAGCTCTGCTTTCTGCCACTGATGACAATCTTCTGGGCCCAACCACCCATCCATTTTTCAGTCTTCTTCCCAGGGCATATGGACAGTTTGTATTTAAGGATGTTGTAGGAGACAGTCTCCAAGGCTTTGGTAAAACTGACATCATCCATTGCTCTACCCAAATGCTATCAAATTGGCTGTCCTGTTTCAAATTCACACCCAGTTGCTGCCAGTTTCCCCCAACATGGTCCCAGTATTCCCAATGTTGTCCCCTGCAATATCATTCCAGACACCCCCAGTATATCCCAGTTTCCCCCAGCATGCTCAATCCCAGTCACCCCAGAGTCCTCAGTATTGTTACAGTTGCCCCCAGCATGATCTTACTCATTCCCAGTATATCCCAGTTACCTCCACCACACACCAGTCATTCACAGTTGCTCCCAGTCACTCCCAGTAGCCCTCAGTGTGGTCCAGTTGCTCCCAGTATTTCCATGTCCATGCTCCAAGTGCTGCTGCCAGCCCTGATCCGTGGGGATGGGAATGTCCTGCTCCCTTCCCGGGGCAGGGTCACACCTGAGCCAGGTGTGCAGGGCAGGGCCTTGCCCTGAGCCCAAGCCCTGTCCCACCTGCAGGATCTGCTTCCCCTGGGGCTCTTCCTGCTGCGGCCCCAAGCCCAGCTTGGTGCTGAACAAAGGGGCTGGGGCGGGGTCATCCCCTGGTGGGGACTGTGCACCCCCTCTGCCCCCTCCCCAAATTCCCTCCTGGGGGGCAGCAGGAGCTGGGGCAGGAGCCCTGTGGGGAGGGAAAAAGGAGGTGACACTGGGACGGTGACACTGTCCTCCCCCAAGCTCCGGGAGGGGACACACATGGCCCCTGGGGACCCCCTCTCAAATTCTTCTGCAGCGCCAGAGGATGAACCCAAACATGGAACCCCCAAACACCGGCAGCATCTTTGGGGCCAGGTCTGGTGGCAGCTTTGGGAGTCTGGGGGAGTCACAACTGCCCCAAAACCTCCTCCCAGCCCCAAAACCACTCCCAGACCTCCAAGCCAAACCCAAAGCTCCTGCCCAGGACACTTCCAACCACTCCCTGCAACAGAAATGGCTCCAAAAACCACAAAACCCCCTTCCCATTTCCCACAAGCCTCACTCAAATTCCCTCCAAGCCCCAAAGTCCTTCCACGACCCCAAACCTCCCTCACAACCCCCCCCCCCAATAAGGCCACAAATCCCCTCCCAGCCCCACAAATGCCCCAGGAGCCACAAAAGCCTTTCTCAGTCCCTCCAGGAGTCCCTAAAACCTTTCCCAGCCCCCCAGAGCACTGACCAGGAGAGTTTGGTGGACAGGAATATCCACAGCCAGGAGCAGCTCAGGCACTTCAGCAGTGGTTTGGGCACTTTGGGGGGGACACCCCGGATAGGGAGACCCAGGCCAAAGACTGGGACAGACAACCAGAATTCCTGGAGAACAGAGGGGCTCAGGTGGACACATTCTGCTGCAACAACTACGAGATCATGGCCATGTCCCTTGGCTTGGGTGGTCCCAGAACACCTAACCCCCCCTGAATATTCCCCTGAACCCCACATTGACACTCAAATCCCAGTAAAATGATTCAGCTTTAGATCTCTTTGCTTCATTTCTTTATTTTTACCCCAGTTGTGGGTGTTTTGAAGGGATAAACATGGTAATTTTTCAGGTGGGAAAAGATCTTCAAGATCACCCAGCATTGCTTGATGCCACATGAAGAAAAAACTGGAAAGAGAAGATGAGATTTTTTGGGCTGTAACATCAACAAATCAGCTCTTTCCAATGAATTTCCAGTGTTGATCAGAGTCTTGATGGATGTTCCTGTCCCAGAATTCTTCCAGGTGTCTATGGGGAGCCAGGAGGACATGGAGACCACCAGCCAGGTGTCTTCCCAACCTGAATCACTGGGAATGTGGGTCACCAGGGCTCTGCCCAATGTGGGTCCTCTGATGGGGGATGGAGTTGGAGCAGAGCACGAAGCTCTTCCTGCAGTCAGGAAACTCGCAGGGCTTCCCTTACTGGTGCCTCTGTTGGTGTTGGTCAAGTGAGAGCTCCTGGAAAAGCTCTTCCCACACTGGGGACACTCGTAGGGCCTCTCCCCAGTGTGGATGTGCCGGTGCCTGATGAGGTGGAGTTGTGCTTGAAGCCCTTCCTGCAGTCAGGGCAGCAGAAGGAAATTTAGGGGAGGATGTTGCAGAAAGAGGCTGTGGACATTGTGGCTGGAAAGCAGGGAATGGAGAGTGTAGCACTAAGAAGGTTTCCTTAGTGCAGATAACTGCACTTCCATGATGAGGACAAAACTTGCCTAAGCTGAACATTCAATCTCAAACCCATCCAATTTTAGGCAGCAATGCCAGGAAAAGCACTTCACTCCCTGCATGCATTAATGGGTGCTGGAGTGCAGAGTGCACCCTGTGAACTCCCAGGGATTGGAGGCTGCACTGCGGGCTGCCAGGAAACACTTGCCAGGCACGGCAGAGGTTGTACATCTGTTCAAACTCATGGCAACTGCAGAGGATTCTTTCCAAGTCTCACTCCATCCCATTGCATGGGCACTGCTCCTGCCAGCATGTAGAGGTCAGGAACAGGGACAATGCAGGTGACAGGGACGCTGGGCAAGCAGTGAGTGCTGTGCCAGCACGGCCAGAATGGTGCAAGAGGCAGCACCAAACAGGCTGAGGCACCCAGAGCAACCCCTCTGTGCAGGCCTCGGGGTGAGCACACAGCTTCAAGAACGTCATGTGCTCATCCCACAGAGCCTTCTCTGCAGCTCTGGGGTAACCCTGTCAGCTTCCTGCTGGATTTGAGAGCAGAAAGAGAAATTGTTCTCTCCTTCTGCCCATCTCAGCTACACAGAGGGGAGCGTGGGAGGCCATCTCTCCATCAGTGCAGGTGTTCAAGCTAAGCCAGCCAGTCTGTAGGGTTTTAATGCAAATAAACCAGGATCAAGAACTACAACCAACAAGAAAAACCCACACCATATCTGCATTCCAACCCCCCATTTTAAGACACCTGAGCCTCAGCCACACCCAGCTCTGCCTGGGGGCAGGGCCAACTGCTGAGATAGGGGCGTGGCTTGGGCAGAAAGGGGCGGGGCTTCACAGCATATGGCATTGGTGGGCGTGGCTAAACTACATAGGATAAATGGCAGCTGTGGTGGGCGTGGCTTAATGAAAGGGCTGTGGCTTTGCACAAGGGGGCGTGGCCTAACCCAATGGGGTGGGGCTTGATCCCATAGGGATAAAAGGAAGGTTTGAGTGGGTGTGGCTAAACCAAAGGGGGCGTGGCTTGCTAAAAGGGGACATGGCTTAGCTCACATAGGCATGATGGGCAGCTCAATGTCAGCATGGCTTAAGCAAGAGGGTATGGTTTATGAAAAGGGATATGTCCTAGCAGAAAAGCTGCTGCTCCACAGTTGGCTTCTGCCACCAAGCCTTGACCTCACCTGGGAGAGAAAAGAGAGTTACCAGGTGAGAAAAGGGCTTTGCCAGGTAAGGAAAGGGCGTGGTTAAAAGTGGGCAAGGTCAGAGTGGCCATGGCCTCACCTGGTTGCAGTGTCACCTGGTGAGGGGCAGAGTCAGGCTCCCAGGAGACCTCCAGGTTTGCAGGGCAGTAGCTGGGCAGGGCAGGGAGGTGGCAGAGCTGTTGTCACCCATCAAGGTGTGCCATGTGTGTGGTGGCCACGCCCACTCCTCTCAAGCTACGCCCACCCTGGCCCTGCCCTCCTGCCCTCAGGGCTGAGGATACCCAGGTGTGGCTGGGGCATGGCCGCCCCTCCCCCGAGCACCAGGGCCTGCCCAGGGCAGAGCTGTCCAGCGTTGCCCTCAGCTCTGGGCACTCCGGGTTCACCTGTGGGGGAAAAATAGCAGAGTTTCGGGCATTTTCCCACCCTAAATTGGCAATTTCCAACCATGAAATTTGTGGGTTTAACCCCTAAATGTTTGGGATATCAGGTCTATCCATTGACGTGCACAGAGGTATTTTTGACATCAGGTCTACCTAATGAAATGACAGGCAGGGAATGGAAATCATATATTTGCATTGAACTGAATGGAGAAGAAAGGAAACAAGATCTACCCATTGAAATCAATGGATGGAAAAGGACACCAGGTCTACCCCAATAACGTCAATAGGGATTTTAGGGACACCAGGTCTACCCCTTTTCAAGTCCGTGGAGATTTTACGGCCAGATCGAACCATTAATAGGGCTTGATTGGGAAGGGTTACTGGTTCAACTGGGAGCACTGGGAAGGGCTAAGGGGAAGCTCTGGGGAGGAACTGGAAGCAGTGGGGAGGAGTTGGAAGCACTGGGAGGGAGAAACGGGAAACTGAGCAAACTCCAAGCAGTGGGAGGGGTTACTGGGAGCACTGGGAGTGTCCTAGGGGAGGAATTGGGGTTGCTGGGAGATCCAGGGCATTACTGGAAACACTGGTAAGGGTTACTGAGGGTAAATGGAGGTAAACGGGACACCAGGTCTACCCCAATAATGTCAATACGGATTTAAGGACCCCAGGTCTACTCCAATAATGTCAATAGGGATTTAGGGACACCAGGTCTACCCATTAAAGTCAAAGGGATAAGTGGGACACTGCATCTACCCAGTCAAAGCAGGGGGGAATCACGACCACCCAGTTTTTGCAGGGGCCCAAGAATTTTGGGAGGTACCCAGGTGTATCCAAATGATTTTGAGGGGGAGTCCAGGTGATTTCTGGGGGTATGCAGGCAATTTGGGGGGGGAACCAGGTGCTTTTTTGAGGGAACACATGTGATTTTTGGGCTACCCAGGTGTACCCAGGTGATTTGTGGGAGATCCAGGTGATTTTGGAGGTACCTAGGTAATTTGGGGGGGGATATCCAGGTGACTTTTAGGAGTATCCAGGTACTTTTGAGTGTTCCCAAGTGATTTTGGGGGGATACAGGAGATTTGGGGTGGTATCCAGTAGATTTTTTGGGGGTACCCAGGTGACTTTGAGGGGACCTAGGTGATTTGGGGGGTTCCCAAGTGTCCTCACTCACCCTGAAAGGCTGGAATAATGTGACGGCCACCCTTGTGTCCTCTCCTTCGACGTGGACACAGATGACCCTCAGTGGTGGGGGGACTCTGGGGGGACACTCCGACATTCAGGGGCCACCCAAATATTTGGGGGGCACTGAATTATGATTTTAAAGAGTTAAGATTATAGCTATACAAAGGAAGTAATTTATATGGATAAGAGTGTAAATTAGATAGGCAAATGATAGGTTAATGATTATTAGATGCCTAAACTAGAGCTAATTGTTGTATTGTTTGCCATTATGAGCTTTATACAAGGAAGTGGAATAAGTGAACCATTATAAGAACAGATTGAAACCAGTAGAACAATGGCCAGAACCTGGACTTTATATCAATCAATCACAAAGCAGGGGACCTTGGATCGTGCCAGAGGGTCACACAGACCTGATGAAGACTCTCCTGACTTCATCCTTTGAGACCACTGACCCAATTCGAGACCACTGACCCAATTCAAGAGAAGAATAGCACACACATGAAGGACTAATAGCCTCATTTAATACAGAGCGGGGATGGGAGGTGCTGGGGTTATGCACATGTATTGTATGTAAGATCTTGGGAAATAAATAGAGGGCAAAGAACCTTGTAGGGGGCGGTCACGCCTTTCAGAGATGACTCCCGTGCCATCTGCTGGTGTTAATAAAAATACCACTTTCTGACTTTAACCAATTACAGAGTCTCTGTCCATGATCATATCTGTTTTTAACGATTAACACTTGAGATTGTCTAAAACTTAGGAGTTTTAGATTGCTAAAAAAGGAAGAAAACCCATCTTTGCCAGAGTGCAGCCAGTTCTCTGAGCAAAGCAGGTCCCAGGTGAGTGAGGGGAGACAGGATGGGGTTGGGGAATGTGGAGCAAGGTTGTCCACACTGGCTCAGACCTCAAGGCACAGCTTCTCTGAGCAGGCCAGACCTCCTGAGGAGAGATCCTGAGTCAATATCAATCACTAAATATTGCAGTCATCTCTTCTCTGAAGAGAAAAATACACCCTTGAAAATATTTTATTAAAAGCTTTATGAGTTTATTAAAAGCTCTATAAAATATTTCTCCATAACGTTAGGAAACAAGATTTCCTAGTGAACTGCACCAGACCAGAAGGAAATCAAGGCACAGCCATGGTTTGTCAGGACTTGCCTGATCCTAATTCTCGGATCCCAGGCTGATAGCCTACCGAGAATTGTGGATTAAAGTCCTTTTTCCCAAGCCCCGTGCCAGAAGAAGGAGTCAGGATGCGTTGATTTCTCTATCAAAGTTGTTTATTCATTCATGTTCATAAATATTTTCTCTTCAGCCAGCGTAGGTATCACCTACACCGCTGCCCAAGGCTTTCTCCCCGCCTCCTGGGCCATCGCTATCTTTTATACTCTGTACTACGTGTTCTATGTTTACAATATTATACCAATACCCATCACCTTTATTAAACTGTGTATTTCTACTCTAATCCAATCCAAAAGTGCCACCACCCCAGCAGAAGATGGAGGACAAGGAGAAGAAGCAGAAGGACAGGGACATGCCCAGATTCCTCCATCTTGCCTTCTTGAACCTCCATTAAACCCCAAAATTCTACATCTACACCCGGTGATAAATTAATGCTGTTCTAATCAAACTCTCGTGGCTTGTTTCTGGTCTCAGATCACCCAGGGCAGCCAGAGGGATGTCCTGGGTTCTGATATCAAGTGTGATCCCAGCTGGGTCAGTGGGCTCTGCCCTGAGCTGCCTGCGCCTCACAGGCTGCAGGGCTGCAGGTGCTGCTGCTCGGCCACCCCACGGCACTGCCAGCAGCTGCAGCAGTGCCAGCACCAGCAGAAATGCAACAGAAGAAACAGCTGCAGCAGCAGTGCCAGCAGCAGTTTCCTCTCAACTGTTGCTGTGCCTGCACTGCCACCCCTCCCGCTGGCACCAGCATTCTCTGGCTGCCCGGGAGACAGCCCTGGAGTCCGGCCGTGGGCTCACAGAGCCATGGATTCCACACATGGATTCCTCGAGCCGTGGAATCCTGGGGCCCTGGGCACCCACAGGTTCTGGTGCCCAGCTTGGATGTGAAGAGAATGCAGGGAAATGAGGTTCCTGAGGAGGCTCTGCCCTTCAGGAATGGTCCGGATGTTTTCAGTCAATCTCTTGTCTCTTGTCTCTTTGGAGGCAGTCTTCTCCTGTTCAACCGTTCAGATTCTTGCTCCTGGATTCTTCCCCATGGCGAAACATACTCCAAGCACGCTCTAAAGTGTCAGGAGTGTCACGCCCCCATCCCTCTCCCACAGCCCTCAGAAGCCAGAGGTGGAATTGGCTTTTGATTTTGTCTTGGAACATCCTACATCTATTTATCCCTTTTTGAATGGATGGTTCTCATTTCTTGTTGATGTTGTAAAGCTCAGGTACCCACGGTTGTCACCCAGAAGCCTGTGATCTATTCCACTGCAGTTATTTCATAGGAATCCATTTTGGTTTGAGGTGGTTCAAAATTCCCATTTTCTGCTGAAAAACAATGGACTAATTGGTGCAAATGGTGCCTGAGAGGCTTGATGAAAATCCCACAGTATAATCATGAGCACAGGCTCTTGAACAAAATGACAGAACAGGCTGAATCTTTGTCTTAAAATGGGGAGTTGGAATGCAGATATGGTGTGGGTTTTTCTTGTTGGTTGTAGTTCTCTATCCTGGTTTATTTGCATTAAAACCCTACAGACTGGCTGGCTTAGCTTGAACACCTGCACAGATGGAGAGATGGCCTCCCACGCTCCCCTCTGTGTAGCTGAGATGGGCAGAAGGACAGAACAATTTCTCTTTCTGCTCTCAAATCCAGCAGGAAGCTGACAGGGTTACCCCAGAGCTGCAGAGAAGGCTCTGTGGGATGAGCACATGACGTTCTTGAAGCTGTGTGCTCACCCCGAGGCCTGCACAGAGGGGTTGCTCTGGGTGCCTCAGCCTGTTTGGCGCTGCCTCTTGCACCATTCTGGCCGTGCTGGCACAGCACTCACTGCTTGCCCAGCGTCCCTGTCACCTGCACTGTCCCTGTTCCTGACCTCTACATGCTGGCAGGAGCAGTGCCTGTGCAATGGGATGGAGTGAGACTTGGAAAGAATCCTCTGCGGTTTCCATGAGTTTGAACAGATGTACAACCTCTGCCGTGCCTGGCAAGTGTTTCCTGGCAGCCCGCAGTGCAGCCTGCAATCCCTGGGAGTTCACAGGGTGCACTCTGCACTCCAGCACCCATTAATGCATGCGGGGAGTGAAGTGCTTTTCCTGGCATTCCTGCCTAAAATTGGATGGGTTTGAGATTCAATGTTCAGCTTAGGCAAGTTTTGTCCTCATCATGGAAGTGCAGTTATCTGCACTAAGGAAACCTTCTTAGTGCTACACTCTCCATCCCCTGCTTTCCAGCCACAATGTCCGCAGCCTCTTTCTGGAACATCCTCCCCTAAATTTCCTTCTGCTGCCCTGACTGCGGGAAGGGCTTCAAACACAACTCCACCCTTGTCAGGCACTGGCACATCCACACTGGGGAGAGGCCCTACGAGTGTCCCCAGTGTGGGAAGAGCTTTTCCAGGAGCTCTCACTTGACCCACCACCAACAGAGGCACCAGTAAGGGAAGCCCTGCGAGTTTCCTGACTGCAGGAAGAGCTTTGTGCTCTGCTCTAACTCCATCCTCCGTCATAGGACCCACATTGGGCAGAGCCCTGGTGACCCACATTCCCAGTGATTCAGGTTGGGAAGACACCTGGCTGGTGGTCTCCATGTCCTCCTGGCTTCCCATAGACACCTGGAAGAATTCTGGGACAGGAACATCCATCAAGACTCTGATCAACACTGGAAATTGATTGGGAAAAGATGATTTGTTGACGTTAGAGCCCCAAAAATCTCATCTGCTCTGTCCAGTTTTTTCTTCATGTGGCATCAAGCAATGCTGGGTGATTTTGAAGACCTTTTCCCACCTGAAAAATTACCATCTTTATCCCTTCAAAACACCCACAACTGGGGTAAAAATAAAGAAATTAAGCAAAGAGCTCTAAAGCTGAATCATTTTACTGGGATTTGGGTGTCAATGTGGGGTTCAGGAGAATATTCAGGGGGGATTAGGTGTTCTGGGACCACCCAAGCCAAGGGACATGGCCATGATCTCATAGTTGTTGCAGCAGAATGTGTCCACCTGAGCCCCTCTGTTCTCCAGGAATTCTGGTTGTCTGTCCCAGTCTTTGGCCTGGGTTTCCCTATCCAGGGTGTCCCCCCCAAAGTGCCCAAACCACTGCTGAAGTGCCTGAGCTGCTCCTGGCTGTGGATATTCCTGTCCACCAAACTCTCCTGGTCAGTGATTTGGGGTGCTGGGAAAGGTTTTAGGGACTCCTGGAGGGACTGAGCAAGGCTTTTGTGGCTCCCGGGGGCATTTGTGGGGCTGGGAGGGGGTTTGGGGGCCTTATTGGGGGGGGGGGTTGTGAGGGAGGTTTGGGGTCATGGAAGGACTTTGGGGCTTGGAGGGAATTTGAGTGAGGCTTGTGGGAAATGGGAAGGGGGTTTTGTGGTTTTTGGAGCCATTTCTGTTGCAGGGAGTGGTTGGAAGTGTCCTGGGCAGGAGCTTTGGGTTTGGCTTGGAGGTCTGGGAGTGGTTTTGGGGCTGGGAGGAGGTTTTGGGGCAGTTGTGACTCCCCCAGACTCCCAAAGCTGCCACCAGACCCGGCCCCAAAGATGCTGCTGGTGTTTGGGGGTTCCATGTTTGGGTTTATCCTCTGGCGCTGCAGAAGAATTTGAGAGGGGGTCCCCAGGGGCCATGTGTGTCCCCTCCCGGGAGCTTGGGGGAGGACAGTGTCACCGTCCCAGTGTCACCTCCTTTTTCCCTCCCCACAGGGCTCCTGCCCCAGCTCCTGCTGCCCCCCAGGAGGGGATTTGGGGAGGGGGCAGAGGGGGTGCACAGCCCCCGCCGGGGGATGACCCCGCCCCAGCCCCTTTGTTCAGCACCAAGCTGGGCTTGGGGCTGCAGCAGGAAGAGCCCCAGGGGAAGCAGATCCTGCAGGTGGGACAGGGCTTGGGCTCAGGGCAAGGCCCTGCCCTGCACACCTGGCTCAGGTGTGACCCTGCCCCAGGAAGGGAGCTGGACATTCCCATCCCCACGGATCAGGTCTGGCAGCAGCACCTGGAGCATGGACATGGAAATACTAGGAACAACTGGACCACACTGAGGGCTACTGGGAGTGACTGGGAGCAACTGGGAATGACTGGTGTGTGGTGGAGGTAACTGGGATATACTGGGAATGAGGGAGATCATGCTGGGGGCAACTGTAACAATACTGAGGACTCTGGGGTGACTGGGATTGAGCATGCTGGGGGAAACTGGGATATACTGGGGGTGTCTGGAATGATATTGCAGGGGACAACATTGGGAATACTGGGACCATGTTGGGGGAAACTGGCAGCAACTGGGTGTGAATTTGAAACAGGACAGCCAATTTGATAGCATTTGGGTAGAGCAATGGATGATGTCAGTTTTACCAAAGCCTTGGAGACTGTCTCCTACAACATCCTTAAATACAAACTGTCCATATGCCCAGGGAGGAAGACTGAAAAATGGATGGGTGGTTGGGCCCAGAACATTGTCATCAGTGGCACAAAGTAGAGCTGGAGGTAAGTCCTTGTGCTCTGACCCCCAGGGGCTGATAGCGGGGCAGATACTCTTTAAAGTCTTCATGAATGGCTGGGCTGGAGGTGCAGTTTACCCTCAGCAAGTTTGCAGACAACACAAAAGTGGCAGGAGCAGCTGCTACACCAACTGCTTGTGCTACTCAGAGGGACCTTGGCAGGCTAAAGAATTGGCCTGAGGGAAATCAGATAAAGTTCAACAAAGGGAAGTGACAAGTCTTGTGCCTGGGGAGGAATTAGCCCATGCACCAACAGCTGCTGGAGGCCAACTGCCTGGGAAGCAGCTTTTCTGTTACCTTGCCTTGGTGCTTTGGGGCAGTGCTGCCAAGCAAAGGCAGGATGCGTGCAGGCAGAGCAAGCAAGGGTTTGCCCCTGGCCCTGCCCTGCCGTGCCCGGCCAGCCCCAGGAGCCGCCGCGCCCGCGCTGTGCCCGCGGCCCCGGCTCTGGGCGCTCGTCCCCGCCGAGTCTGGCCCGCGCCGGGACCGCGCCAGGCGCGCGCGGGGCCGAGCGCAGCGCCCCCCTCAGGCCGCGCGCCGCCGGCGCAGCCGCGGCCGTTGCGCTCTGGCCGTTGTGGCACAGGCGGCGATCGACGCCATGGCGGAGGTGCCGCTGCCCGCTGGGATTAACGCCCGCACCTTCCCCGCCAAGCTGTGGCACCTGGTGAACAGCCCCCGCGTCCGCTCTGTGCGCTGGGACAGCCAGGCCCGGGGGCTGCTCATAGACCGCTCCCTCTTCCAGCGGGAGCTGCTCAGCCCGGGCGGCGCTCGGGGCCCGGCCCCACACACCTTCAGGGCCACGCAGTTCAGCAGCTTCGTGCGCCAGCTGAACCGCTACGGCTTCCGCAAGGTGCCGGGCCGGGCTGGCGCTGCTGCGCCGCGCGATGCGGGGACCTGGCTCCATTATAGCAGCCCCTGGTTTCGCCGTGACCGCCCCGAGCTCCTGCTCCGCATCCGGCGCCGGAGCGCGGCCAGCAGGCAGCGGCTGGCGGTGGGGCGGGAGGGGCGCAGGCGGGGCGGGAGCGGCTCCCAGCAGCTCCCCGGGGCGCGGCCGCTGCCGGACGGGCGGCGCAGGCGCGGTCGCTTCAAGGCGCTTCCCAGGTAGCGGCCGCCGCTGCTGCCCGGGTGCCCGCCCAGCGGCTTCCTCCTGCTGCACAGGGAGCGGGCGCTGCCAGGCGGGCAGGAGCTGCGCCGGCCCCGGCCCCGGCCCGGCCGTTTCCAGCAGCCGCCCAGGGAGCGGCCGCCGCTGGCCCGGCGCCCGCCCTGCAGCTTCCACTTGCTGCACAGGGACCGGCCGGGGCCGGCCCGGCGGGAGGGGCCGAGCCGCTTCCAGGAGCTCTACGCGGAGCGGCCGCTGCCCGCCGAGCGGGAGGTGCCCCGGATCCTGCCCTGCCGCGTCCTCGGGTTCCAAGGCGAGTGGCTGGGGCTGCTCGGACGGGAGGGGCCCCCCAGCCGCTTCCAGGAACTCTATGGGGAGCAGCTGCCTCCGCTCGACCGGGAGGTGCTCAGGATCCAGCCCTGCAGTCTCCAGCAGCTCCATGGGGAGCAGCATCCCCCAGCCTCCAACCCACGAGGTAGGAAAAGAGTTCTAGCCTTGCTTTTCCAAAAGGTCATGAAAAGTGATTCTTTAAAGTATTTTTCCCCAGTGCTCTGTCGTTCTAAGACAGAAATTGTCAAGCCAACTAGAAAGCGACACTAGAAAGTCAAAAGATTCTCTGTCTGGTTTTCCTGTGTGCTTTCTCTGATATTTGATCCAAGGCAGCAATAGAGCTCTGTGTCCCAAAGCCACACTCTGGAGCCTGACTCACATGTTTGGATTCTTGCAGCTGCACCGGGCACTTCAGCCTCTCATGCTCCAGCTGGCAGTGCTGGCTGTGCAGCATCAACGGCCTCCAGCTCAGCGCAGAATGCACCTGCAGGAGAGGAATCACCCCAGCTGGATCTTGGCCTGGCTGTTGAGAAGATGATCCAGGAGATCAGGAGCTCCCTGCCTGAAAGGTCTCCCTGTGCTCAGGTAACCCCATTGGATGGGAATGAAAGAGGCTGGACTGAGAGTTTTCAATGTTGTTACATTGCTGAGAAGCAAAGGTTTCTTGAATTTAATTCTTTTCATTCCTTTTTAATTATCTAATTGGAGATTGTAACATGGCTGAGAAGCAAAGGATTCTTGAATTTAATTATTTCCATTCTTATTTAGTTATCTAATTGGATGTTGGTACATGGTTGAGAAGCAAAGGATCCTTGAATTTAATTCTTTTCATTCCTCTTTAATTATCTAATTGGACATTGTAACATGGCTGAGAAGCAAAGGATCCTTGAGTTTAATTATTCCCATTCTTATTTAGTTATCTATTTATTCTTGATCAAGCAAGATTTCCAAAAGAAGAGGGAATGAAAAAGTCTTCCCCCACAGTGAGGATGAGAGGTGTGAGCCTGTGCTGGCCACCTTTGGTTGTTCCTTTTCCTTGGGAAGAATGCCTCGTGCAGGGGCATTTGTGGTGATGCTGTGTAGGTTCTAACAGGCTTTGTTGGGTGGGAAAGAAGAGAAGAGTGTTTGGAGAATTGCCACTGAAGGCAAAGTGTCCCGTGCAGGGAGGGGCACGCCAGAGGTGTCTCTGTTGCAGCAGCAGATGTGGGCTCTGCCTCTTTTGGGTTGGAAGGCCAAGGCAAAGCCAGGGCTGGGCTGCAGCTGCTGCTGCTGCTGCTGTGTGAGCCCTGCCGTGCGTGTGGGCGCCGTGTGTGGGGATGGGCTGGAGCTGCAGCTTCCTTGGCCTTTTGTTTGACAGATTCAGTCTTTGGATTAGGAATCTCATTTCTCTAAACTCTTGCCTCTTCCCAGACTTGTCTGGAGAGTGAGTGCTGGCACAGCCCTTTTTGCAGAATATTAGACGTGTTGGCCAAAGAAGGTCTCTCTTTCTCTTGCTGTGCACACCCATTGCCTACAGTACATTTGTGATTGAGGAAGGGCAGAGTCAGGGTGGGGAGTGGGATTTTCTGGATATAGCAATCTCTTATTCTCAAGTGGAATGTCTTTTGTCTTTTGTAAACTCACACATAGCAGTGTTCCCTTTGTGTTACACGGCCTTTGGGGTGAAGAACAGTTAGTGTATCCCTGATGTGATTCCAAGAAACTGCTGAGTGATCTTTGGGTTCCTTTCTCTCCGTTTTTCTTTCAAGGGGAATATTAATGTTGCCCCTGAGCCTTCAGGAGAGGACACCATGAACAGGGCTGCAGCAGAGGAAGCTCCATCTGGCACCGAGAGCTGCGGGAACAGTTCCCCAGAGCCCGAGGAGCCTGGTAAGGAGAGAGCCCCCATTGGTTTAGAGAGGTGTGAGACGGCTGCTCTGAGCCTGCCTGTGACAGGAGGGGAGATCAGAAGAGTTGAGTTCTTGTCTGCAGGGCTGGTGCTTCCTGCTGCCTTTAGTTCCAATCCTGCACTGGCACAGGCTCCCCGAGCCCTGCCCTCCACTTTTCTGCAGAGGCTCTGACACTGAGTCCTCTGCTGTGGCAAGAGAGCAGGGACTAAACCTGACCCTGGTGGGAGTTGTGTCACCAACCTGCGTGTCCCAATTTGGTTTGTAACTCAGCTCACAGCACAGAGAAAGAACAAGCTGCACTGCTGATTGACAAATACACAAGAATTGATTTCACATGAAAAATGTCATTTATTAAAAATTGCTACATCCATGCTGACAATACATAACTATGCAGATCTCAATTTAGGTTAAAAAAAGGAATTTATTAGATTTTTACAACAATGATATGTAAAAATATACAAATACTGACTTCAGTTAACAAAAGCACCATTTATTGCCAACCTCTAAAACAACTCACTATACACATAGATTAATTAGGTGTTTAACAACTTAATTTATTACATATTACTAAAAGCTTAAAGCCCTTCTAGGAATACAAAAATATCAGTATCTCTATCTAAATAGCCTTCTACCAAGAGGTCAGTTAATACAATTATAGAACTATACATCTCCATAGAAATATTACTTTACAAATAGCATCCCACATATATAAATATCCATATAATTAACCCTCTTTATGTTCAAGTCCATATTCTTTTAACAGAACTCTAAGCGTAGGGATTCCAGCTGCCCCATCTTCAAAGCTTTTCACTCTGTCTATGTTTCCTCCCGTGCAGAGCAGCTCTCCTGGACAGGGACAGCAGATGGGACACCTGGGAAGCAAAGGGAACACTGAGTCAGGATTGGGACGTTTCCCTTGGCAGCACCTGCCCTTCAGTCAGGGAAGGGAAAATCTCAGTGCCTCCCTAGGAGGGTTAGAAAGAAAAAGTTTGGCCAAAGCCCAGGGCCAAAGCCCACGCCACCCTCAGCCCCACCCTGCCTCACCGGCCCTGTGGCCTCACCAGGCTCTCGGCTGGCAGCAGCAGCTCCCTGTCCACTGCTCTTGCTGGTGGACTTCAGCTTCTCCCTGCTGCCTCCTGCCAGCCTCTGCCTGTCCTCAGGGTCTTCAGGGCAGCTGTGGCAAAAGTGGAGGCTCTGGAATTGGTTCCCAGGCCTGGCAGAGCTGCAGTCCCAGAGCCCTCTGTGCTCCCTGCTGGCCCCCTCCATCCCCTCAGCCCCAGCAGCCCCTGGGCAAAGCCCCGGCCCCCTTCAGTTTCTTCAGCCCCTCACAGTCCTCTCACCCCACTCAATCCCTTCTGACCCATCCTGTCCCCTTAGACCCGCCACCCCCCTCAGCCTGTGCCACTTCCCTGTCACCTCAGTGCCACCATTGCCCTCTGCTGCCCCACTCCCCTCAGTCCCCCCAGCCCCTCAAGGTCACTGTCCCTGCAGTGTCACCGCCTCCTCAGCCCCCTCAGGCCCCTCTGTCTCACCGTCCTTCAGCAGCTCCTCAGGGGACACTGCCTGGGGCCACCGCTCCAGGGACCCCCGGGGCTGGAACTGCTGCCCCGCCCGGCCCGGCCGCCAGCTCGGACCCAGCACAGGAACAGGGACAGAGGGGGCACAGGGGGAAAAGGATGAAGGGAGAGAGGGACAGAGATTAAAACTAGTCTGTACCTTTACAGATACTAATCTATGTACCTAAACACCCATGCAGTTATAAGTATGTTAGTATGCACATTTATGAAAAAAACTATATATATATATATTAAAAAAATGTAACTATCCCCATAGATATATGTATCTATGTATATCTATAAATATAACTATGCATACATGATTAAAATATATAAATCTAAATCTTAATCTATACATACTATAAATATACTGTATTTTTATAAATAACAATTATATAGATAGGTAAATATGACTATAAAATTCTAAACGTATCACTACAGACAGAGGGATTCTACCTGCCTGGTAGTCACAGGCTCTCCCTCTGTCTCTTCCTGCCATGCAGGGCACCCCACCAGGAGACATCGATCACGTGGGATCTGGGAAGAAAAGAGAACACTGAGTCAATATTGGCCCCTGTACACGTTTCCCTTGGGCAGCAATTGACCTTCTATCACGGACTGTAAAAGATGGCCCGAAAGGCAGACTCTCACTTGGGAATTTGAAGCCGACTCTTTAGAGAACAGGGATCCTGCCAAGTTCCCACAACTGTGTAAAGCATTCAAGTACCCCGATAAAGTCTCAGCACTCGCAGTGCAAATGGCACCCACGAGAGCTTGAAACACAGACAGCCCCAGCTCCCCCAAAGAAGCCCAGCCTTGTTCTTTCTCTGTGCTGACAGAGAGACCTCAGCCCTCGCTGAAATGGCTGAAGCTGAAGGGTGCTGTGAGCTGAGTTATGAACCAAATTGGGACACGCAGGTTGGTGACACAACTCCCACCAGGTCAGGTTTAGTCCCTGCTCTCTTGCCACAGCAGAGGACTCAGTGTCAGAGCCTCTGGAGAAGCGTGGAGGGCAGGGCTCGGGGAGCCTGTGCCAGTGCAGGATTGGAAATGAAGGCAGCAGGAAGCACGAGCCCTGCAGACAAGAACTCAACTCTTCTGATCTCCCCTCCTGTCACAGGCAGGCTCAGAGCAGCCGTCTCACACCTCTCTAAACCAATGGTGGCTCTCTCCTTACCAGGCTCCTCGGGCTCTGGGGAACTGTTCCCGCAGCTCTCGGTGCCAGATGGAGCTTCCTCTGCTGCAGCCCTGTTCATGGTGTCCTCTCCTGAAGGCTCAGGGGCAACATTAATATTCCCCTTGAAAGAAAAACAGAGAGAAAGGAACCCAAAGATCACTCAGCAGTTTCTTGGAATCACATAAGGGATACACTAACTGTTCTTCACCCCAAAGGCTGTGTAACACAAAGGGAACACTGCTATGTGTGAGTTTACAAAAGACAAAAGACATTCCACTTGAGCATAAGACATTGCTAAATCCAGAAAATCCCACTCCCCACCCTGACTCTGCCCTTCCTAAATCACAAATGCACTGTAGGCAATGGGTCTGCACAGCAAGACAAAGAGAGACATTCTTTGGCCAACACGTCTAATAATCTGCAAAAAGGGCTGTGCCAGCACTCACTCTCCAGACAAGTCTGGGAAGAGGCAGGAGTTAAGAGAAATGAGATTCCTAATCCAAAGACTGAATCTGTCAAACAAAAGGCCAAGGAAGCTGCAGCTCCAGCCCATCCCCACACACGGCTCTGGCAGCGCCCACACGCACGGCAGGGCTCACACAGCAGCAGCAGAAGCAGCTGCAGCCCAGCCCTGGCTTTGCCTTGGCCTTCCAACCCAAAAGAGGCAGAGCCCACATCTGCTGCTGCAACAGAGACACCTCTGGCGTGCCCCTCCCTGCACGGGACACTTTGCCTTCAGTGGCAATTCTCCAAACACTCTTCTCTTCTTTCCCAAACCAACAAAGCCTGTTAGAACCTACACAGCATCACCACAAATGCCCCTGCACGAGGCATTCTTCCCAAGGAAAAGGAACAACCAAAGGAGGCCAGCACAGGCTCACACCTCTCATCCTCACTGTGGGGGAAGACTTTTTCATTCCCTCTTCTTTTGGAAATCTTGCTTGATCAAGAATAAATAGATAACTAAATAAGAATGGGAATAATTAAACTCAAGGATCCTTTGCTTCTCAACCATGTACCAACATCCAATTAGATAACTAAATAAGAATGGAAATAATTAAATTCAAGAATCCTTTGCTTCTCAGCCATGTTACAATCTCCAATTAGATAATTAAAAAGGAATGAAAAGAATTACATTCAAGAAACCTTTGCTTCTCAGCCATGTAACAACATTCAAAATTCAGTCCAGCCTCTCATTCCCATCCAATGGGGTTACCTGAGCACAGGGAGACCTTTCAGGCAGGGAGCTCCTGATCTCCCGGATCATCTTCTCAACAGCCAGGCCGAGATCCAGCTGGGGTGATTCCTCTCCTGCAGGTGCATTCTGCACTGAGCTGGAGGCCGTTGATGCTGCACAGCCAGCACTGCCAGCTGGAGCATGAGGGGCTGAAGTGCCTGGTGCAGCTGCAAGAATCCAAACCCGTGAGTCAGGCTCCAGAGTGTGGCTTTGGGACACAGAGCTCTATTGCTGCCTTGGATCAAATATCACATAAAGCACACAGGAAAACCAGGCAGAGAATCTTTTGACTTTCTAGTGTCCCTTTCTAGTAGGCTTGACAATTTCTGTCTTAGAACGACAGAGCACTGGGAAAAAATACTTTAAAGAATCACTTTTCATGACCTTTTGGAAAAGCAAGGCTAGGATTCTTTTCCTACCTCGTGGGTTGGAGGCTGGGGGATGCTGCTCCCCGTGGAGCTGCTGGAAGCTGCAAGGCTGGAACCTGAGCACCTCCCGGTCGAGCGGAGGCAGCTGCTCCCCGTACAGCTCCTGGAAGCGGCTGGGTGGCCCCTCCCGTCCGAGCAGCCCCAGTCGCTCGCCTTGGAACCCGAGGACGTGGCAGGGCGGGATCCGGGGCACCTCCCGCTCGGCGGGCAGCGGCCGCTCCGCGTAGAGCTCCTGGAAGCGGCTCGGCCCCTCCCGCCGGGCCGGCCCCGGCCGGTCCCTGTGCAGCAGGTGGAAGCTGCAGGGCGGGCGCCGGCCAGCGGCGGCCACTCCCTGGGCGGCTGCTGGAAACGGCCGGGCCGGGCCGGCGCAGCTCCTGCTCGCCTGGCAGCGCCCGCTCCCTGTGCAGCAGGAGGAAGCCGCTGGGCGGGCACCCGGGCGGCAGCGGCGGCCGCTCCCTGGGCAGCGCCTTGAAGCGACCGCGCCTGCGCCGCCCGTCCGGCAGCGGCCGCGCCCCGGGGAGCTGCTGGAGCCGCTCCCGCCCCGCCTGCGCCCCTCCCGCCCCGCCGCCAGCCGCTGCCTGCTGGCCGCGCTGCGGCGCCGGATGCGGAGCAGGAGCTCGGGGCGGTCACGGCGAAACCAGGGCTGCTATAATGGAGCCAGGCCCCCGCATCGCCCGGCGCAGCAGCGTCAGCCCGGCCCGGCACCTTGCGGAAGCCGTAGCGGTTCAGCTGGCGCACGAAGCTGCTGAACTGCGTGGCCCTGAAGGTGTGCGGGGCCGGGCCCCGAGCGCCGCCCGGGCTGAGCAGCTCCCGCTCGAAGAGGGAGCGGTCTATGAGCAGCCCCCGGCCTGGCTGTCCCAGCGCACAGAGCAGACGCGGGGACTGTTCACCAGGTGCCACAGCTTGGCAGGGAAGGTGCGGGCGTTAATCCCAGCGGGCAGCGGCACCTCCGCCATGGCGTCGATCGCCGCCTGTGCCACAACGCCCAGAGCGCAACGGCCGCAGCTGCGCTGGCGGCGCGCGGCCTGAGGGGGGCGCTGCGCTCGGCCCCGCGCGCGCCTGGCGCGGCCCCGGCGCGGGCCGGACTCGGCGGGGACGAGCGCCCAGAGCCGGGGCCGCGGGCACAGCGCGGGCGCGGCGGCTCCCGGGGCTGGCCGGGCACGGCAGGGCAGGGCCAGGGGCAAACCCTTGCTTGCTCTGCCTGCACGCATCCTGCCTTTGCTTGGCAGCACAGCCCCAAAGCACCAAGGCAAGGTAACAGAAAAGCTGCTTCCCAGGCAGTCAGCCTCCAGCAGCTGTTGGTGCATGGGCTTATTCCTCCCCAGGCACAAGACTTGTCACTTCCCTTTGTTGAACTTTATCTGATTTCCCTCAGGCCAATTCTTTAGCCTGCCAAGGTCCCTCTGAGTAGCACAAGCAGTTGGTGTAGCAGCTGCTCCTGCCACTTTTGTGTTGTCTGCAACTTGCTGAGGGTAAACTGCACCTCCAGCCCAGCCATTCATGAAGACTTTAAAGAGTATCTGCCCTGCTATCAGCCCTGGGGGTCAGAGCACAAGGACTTACCTCCAGCTCTGCTTTCTGCCACTGATGACAATCTTCTGGGCCCAACCACCCATCCATTTTTCAGTCTTCTTCCCAGGGCATATGGACAGTTTGTATTTAAGGATGTTGTAGGAGACAGTCTCCAAGGCTTTGGTAAAACTGACATCATCCATTGCTCTACCCAAATGCTATCAAATTGGCTGTCCTGTTTCAAATTCACACCCAGTTGCTGCCAGTTTCCCCCAACATGGTCCCAGTATTCCCAATGTTGTCCCCTGCAATATCATTCCAGACACCCCCAGTATATCCCAGTTTCCCCAGCATGCTCAATCCCAGTCACCCCAGAGTCCTCAGTATTGTTACAGTTGCCCCCAGCATGACCTTACTCATTCCCAGTATATCCCAGTTACCTCCACCACACACCAGTCATTCCAGTTGCTCCCAGTCACTCCCAGTAGCCCTCAGTGTGGTCCAGTTGCTCCCAGGATTTCCATGTCCATGCTCCAAGTGCTGCTGCCAGCCCTGATCCGTGGGGATGGGAATGTCCCGCTCCCTTCCTGGGCAGGGTCACACCTGAGCCAGGTGTGCAGGGCAGGGCCTTGCCTGAGCCCAAGCCCTGTCCACCTGCAGGATCTGCTTCCCCTGGGGCTCTTCCTGCTGCGGCCCAAGCCCAGCTTGGTGCTGAACAAAGGGGCTGGGGCGGGGTCATCCTCTGGTGGGGACTGTGCACCCCCTCTGCCCCCTCCCCAGATTCCCTCCTGGGGGCAGCAGGAGCTGGGGCAGGAGCCTGTGGGGAGGGAAAAGGAGGTGACACTGGGACGGTGACACTGTCCTCCCCAAGCTCCGGGGAGGGGACACACATGCCCCTGGGACCCCCTCTCAAATTCTTCTGCAGCGCCAGAGGATGAACCCAAACATGGAACCCCCAACAGCGGCAGCATCTTTGGGGCCAGGTCTGGTGGCAGCTTTGGGAGTCTGGGGGAGTCACAACTGCCCAAAACCTCCTCCCAGCCCCAAAACCACTCCCAGACCTCCAAGCCAAACCCAAAGCTCCTGCCCAGGACACTTCCAACCACTCCCTGCAACAGAAATGGCTCCAAAAACCACAAACCCCCTTCCCATTTCCCACAAGCCTCACTCAAATTCCCTCCAAGCCCCAAAGTCCTTCCACGACCCCAAACCTCCCTCACAACCCCCCCCCCCAATAAGGCCACAAATCCCTCCCAGCCCCACAAATGCCCCCAGGAGCCACAAAAGCCTTGCTCAGTCCCTCCAGGAGTCCCTAAAACCTTTCCCAGCCCCCCAGAGCACTGACCAGGAGAGGTTGGTGCACAGGAACATCCACAGCCAGGAGCAGCTCGGGCACTTCAGCAGCAACTTGGGCACTTTGCAGGGGACACCCTGGATGGGGAGACCCAGGCCAGGGACGGGGACAGACAACCGGAATTCCTGGAGAACAGAGGGGCTCAGGTGGACACATTCTGCTGCAACAACTACGAGATCATGGCCATGTCCCTTGGCTTGGATGGTCCCAGAACACCTAAACCCCCCTGAGTATTCCCCTGGACCCCGAATTTGACACTCAAATCCCAGTAAAATGATTCAGCTTTGGATCTCTTTGCTTCATTTCTTTATTTTTACCCCAGTTGTGGGTGTTTTGAAGGGATAAACATGGTAATTTTTCAGGTGGGAAAAGATCTTCAAATTCACCCAGCATTGCTTGATGCCACATGAAGAAAAACTGGAAAGAGAAGATGAGATTTTTGGGCTTAACATCAACAAATCAGCT
>JAJEOU010000371.1:6227608-6345652 GCA_021534815.1 Acrocephalus arundinaceus
GAGGGAAAAAGGAGGTGACACTGGGACGGTGACACTGTCCTCCCCCAAGCTCCGGGGAGCGGACACACATGGCCCCTGGGGACCCCCTCTCAATTCTTTTGCAGCGCCAGAGGATGAACCCAAACATGGAACCCCCAAACACCGGCAGCATCTTTGGGGCCAGGTCTGGTGGCAGCTTTGGGAGTCTGGGGGAGTCACAACGGCCCCAAAACCTCCTCCCAGCCCCAAAACCACTCCCAGACCTCCAAGCCAAACCCAAAGCTCCTGCCCAGGACACTTCCCACCACTCCCTTCAACAGAAATGGCTCCAAAAACCACAAAACCCCCTTCCCATTTCCCACAAGCCTCACTCAAGTTCCCTCCAAGCCCCAAAGTCCTTCCACGACCCCAAACCTCCCTCACAACCCCCCCCCCCCCAATAAAGCCACAAATCCCCTCCCAGCCCCACAAATGCCCCCAGGAGCCACAAAAGCCTTTCTCAATCCCTCCAGGAGTCCCTAAAACCTTTCCCAGCCCCCCAGAGCACTGACCAGGAGAGTTTGGTGGACAGGAATATCCACAGCCAGGAGCAGCTCGGGCACTTCAGCAGTGGTTTGGGCACTTTGGGGGGGACACCCCGGATAGGGAGACCCAGGCCAAAGACTGGGACAGACAACCAGAATTCCTGGAGAACAGAGGGGCTCAGGTGGACGGACACATTCTGCTGCAACAACTACGAGATCATGGCCATGTCCCTTGGCTTGGGTGGTCCCAGAACACCTAACCCCCCCTGAATATTCCCCTGAACCCCACATTGACACTCAAATCCCAGTAAAATGATTCAGCTTTAGATCTCTTTGCTTCATTTCTTTATTTTTACCCCAGTTGTGGGTGTTTTGAAGGGATAAACATGGCAATTTTTCAGGTGGGAAAAGATCTTCAAAATCACCCAGCATTGCTTGATGCCACATGAAGAAAAACTGGAAAGAGAAGATGAGATTTTTTGAGCTGTAACATCAACAAATCAGCTCTTTCCAATGAATTTCCAGTGTTGATCAGAGTCTTGATGGATGTTCCTGTCCCAGAATTCTTCCAGGTGTCTATGGGGAGCCAGGAGGACATGGAGACCACCAGCCAGGTGTCTTCCCAACCTGAATCACTGGGAATGTGGGTCACCAGGGCTCTGCCCAATGTGGGTCCTCTGATGGGGGATGGAGTTGGAGCAGAGCACAAAGCTCTTCCTGCAGTCAGGAAACTCGCAGGGCTTCCCTTACTGGTGCCTCTGTTGGTGTCTGGTCAAGTGAGAGCTCCTGGAAAAGCTCTTCTCACACTGGGGACACTCGTAGGGCCTCTCCCCAGTGTGGATGCGCCGGTGGGTGATGAGGTGGGAGTTTCGCTTGAAGCTCTTCCCGCAGTCAGGGCAGCAGAAGGAAATTTAGGGGAGGATGTTGCAGAAAGAGGCTGTGGACATTGTGGCTGGAAAGCAGGGAATGGAGAGTGTAGCACTAAGAAGGTTTCCTTAGTGCACATAACTGCACTTCCATGATGAGGACAAAACTTGCCTAAGCTGAACATTTAATCTCAAACCCATCCAATTTTAGGCAGCAATGCCAGGAAAAGCACTTCACTCCCTGCATGCATGAATGGGTGCTGGAGTGCAGAGTGCACCCTGTGAACTCCCAGGGCTTGGAGGCTGCACTGCGGGCTGCCAGGAAACACTTGCCAGGCACGGCAGAGGTTGTACATATGTTCAAACTCATGGCAACTGCAGAGGATTCTTTCAAATCTCACTCCATCCCATTGCATGGGCACTGCTCCTGCCAGCATGTAGAGGTCAGGAACAGGGACAATGCAGGTGACAGGGACGCTGGGCAAGCAGTGAGTGCTGTGCCAGCACGGCCAGAATGGTGCAAGAGGCAGCGCCAAACAGGCTGAGGCACCCAGAGCAACCCCCTCTGTGCAGGCCTCGGGGTGAGCACACAGCTTCAAGAACGTCATGTGCTCATCCCACAGAGCCTTCTCTGCAACTCTGGGGTAACCCTGTCAGCTTCCTGCTGGATTTCACAGCAGAAAGAGAAATTGTTCTCTCCTTTCGCCCATCTCAGCTACACAGAGGGGAGGGTGGGAGGCCATCTCTCCATCTGTGCAGGTGTTCAAGCTAAGCCAGCTAGTCTGTAGGGTTTTAATGCAAATAAACCAGGAACAAGAACTACAACCAACAAGAAAATCCCACACCATATCTGCATTCCAAACCCCGATTTTAAGACACCTGAGCCTCAGCCACGCCCAGCACCAGCCTGGGGGCGGGGCCAACTGCTGAGATAGGGGCATGGCTTTGGCAGAAAGGGGCAGGGCTTCACTATATAGGGCATTGGTGGGCGTAGCTAAACTACATAAGATAAATGGCAGCCATGGGTGGGTGTGGCTTAATGAAAGGGGTGTTGCTTTGGCCAGGGGGTGTGGCTTAAACCAATGGTGTGGGGCTTGCTGGAAGGGGCATGGCTTAGCCCACATAGGGATGATAGGCAGCTCAATGTGGATGCGGCTTAAGCAAGGGGGCATGGCTTGAGAAAAGGGACATAGATCACCCAGAACAGCTCTCACTCCACGATTGGCTCCTGCCACCAAGCCTCAGCCTCACCTGGGAGTGAAAAGTGCATGGCCAGGTGAGAAAAGGGCTTTGCCAGGTGAGGAAAGGGCGTGGTTAGAAGTGGGCGGGATCAGAAAGGCCATGGCCTCACCAGGTTGCAGCATCACCTGGTGAGGGACGGAGTCAGGCTCCCAGGTGACTTCCAGGTTTGCAGGGCGGTTGCTGGGCAGGGCAGGGAGGTGACAGAGCTGATGTCACCTGTCAAGGTCTGCCAGGTGTGTGGTGGCCATGCCCACTCCCCACAAGCCACGTCCACCCTCGCCCTGCCCTCCTGCCTTCAGGGCTGAGGATACCCTGGTGTGGCCAGGGCATGGCCACCCCTCCTCCGAGTGCCAGGGCCTGGCCAGGGCAGAGCCGTCCAGCATTGCCCTCAGCTCTGGGCACCCCAGGCTTACCTGTGGGGGAAAAAGAACAAAATGTGGGGCATTTTCCCACCAAAAACTGGGACTTTCCAACCCCGAAATTGGTAGGTTTAACCCCAAAATATTTGGGACATCCTGTCTACCCACTGAAATGAATGGGGTTTTTTTTGACATCAGAGCTACCCATTGAAATGAATGGAAGAGAAAGGACATCAGGTCTACCCACTGAAAGCAGTGAATGGAAAAGGACACCAGGTCTACCCAATTAAAGTCAATGGGGACAAACGGACACCAGGTCTACCCATTAACAGGGCTGGATTGGTAAGGGTTACTGGTGTGAAATGTGGGGTTGTGTCTCATGTCAGGTAGAAAAAGATAGCCTTTGTAGCTGAGGTTGTGAAATGTGTGGAAAAAGGCCATAGGACAATTATAAAAAACCAGTTTTAATTAACAAATGGAAAAAGCATGGTACAAGGCTTTTTGACTAATATTTTGCTTGCTTATAAGTGAACAATGTGAGCCTAAAAGTTTTCACAATATAAGTTTTAAACTTTTTCAATTAGTATGAGCTTTATAGGTTTTTAACATGTAGGATAGAAGAATGCAGAAGTATTATTATTAATATTATTATGATTATTATTATTATTATTAGCTTTGAAAATAAAATTATTATAAGCTTTAAGCTGCTTTGTAATAAAAGGGTTTGAACTACAGCTTTAGAATATATACATATATATAGAAGGAATTGTAATCACCTGAATAGAAGAAGGAAGTGAGCTTATCACAGGCTAAAAATTGATGATCATGAGAAGGAAGGCTGGACAATCCTGGAAAAGGAGACAGACCACCATCTGGAAGCTGGACATCACCACCACTGATTTATGGTCCTGAAGAAGGAAAGCTGAACCTCATGATCACTGGTGTTTGTTTCTGAAGAAGGGAAGCTGGACATCACCTCACTTGGTCACAATGGGGTATAGAAATTGGATTTCACAAATAGAAACTAGAAAAAAAAACAAAAAACCTGCTGAGAAATGCTTATGAAGATTCTCAATAAATACAAGCAGGAATCAGCAGTCTGTGTGCAGTTGGAGGGGAGACCCCCACTGTTTTGCTCACACTTTACCATTTTGTATTAAAGAATTAATCAATTGATTGCTGCTTGATATATTGGCCGAGTCAAGCTCTTTATTACTTACACTGGTTAGACTGGAAGTACTTGGAAGGGCGAAGGGGAAGCTCTGGGAGAGGAACTGGAAGCACTGGGGGGAGTTGGAAGCTTTGGGAGGGAGGAATGGGGGAAACGGAGCAAACTGGGAGCACTGAGAGGTGGGGTTAGTGGGAACACTGGGAGTGAATAAAGGGGGGCACTGGGGTTACTGGGAGCTCCAGGGAATTACTAGGAGCACTGAGAAGGGTTACTGGGGGTAAATGGGGGTAAACAGGACACCAGGTCTATCCTTTAAGATCAATGGGATTAATAGGACACCGCGTCTACCCAGTCAAAGCAGTGGGGTCTCATGACCACCAGTTTGGGAAGGCCCCCAAGAATTTTTGGGGGTACCCAGGTGTACCTAGGTGATTTTTGGGGAGATCCACGTGATTTCTGGGGGTACCTAGGTGTACCCATGTGATTTTTTGGGAGGACCCAGGTAGTTTTGGGGGTACCCAGGAAATTTTAAGAGGGAATCCAAGTGATTTTGGGGAGGTACGCAGGTGATTTTTGGGCTTCCCAGGAGAATTATGAGGGGACCCAGGTGATTTTTGGGGTACCCAGGTGACTTCTGTGGGGTATCCGGGTGATTTTGTGGGGGCCAGGTGATTTTTGGGGTACCCAGGTGTATCCAGGTAATTTGGGGGGGGACCTAGGTGAACGTGGGGTGTACTCAGGTGTATCCAGGTAATTTTGGGGGGTACCCAGGTGATTTGGGGGGGATCCAGGTGACTTTTAGAAGTACCCAGGTTCTTTTTGGGGGTATCCAGGTGATTTTTAGGGGGTACCAAGATGAATTTGGGTATACCCAGGTAATTTTAGGGATTCCCAGGTGTCCCCACTCAGCCTAACAGGCTGGGAGAAGATGACGGCCACCATCATGTTCTCCTGGTGGACGTGGACACAGATGACCCTTGGCAGCCCTGGGGGGGGGCTGTGCAGAGACACCTCGACATTCAGGGGGCACCCCAACATTTGGGGGGCACTGAATCATGATTTTAAAGAGATAAGATTTTAGCCAAGGGTTAGAAGCAATTTATATGGATCAGGGTGTAAGTTAGATAAGCAAATGATAGGTTAATGATTATTAGATGCTTAAGCTAGAGCTAATTGTTGTATTATTTGCCATTATAAACTTGTTTATAGAAGGAAGTGGAGTAAGTGAACCATTAGAAGAACAGATTGAAAGCAGTGGACAAATGATCAGAACCTGATCTTTATATCAATCAATCACAAAGCAGGGGACCTTGAATCATGCCAGAGGGTCACAGAGACCTGATGAAGACTCTCCTGACTTCATCCTTTGAGACCACTGATCCAATTTGAGACCACTGACCCAATTCAAGGGAAAAATTGCACACACATGGAGGACTAATAGCCTCATTTAATACAGAGCAGGGATGGGAGGTGCTGGGATAATGCACATGAATTGTATGTAAGATTTTGGGAAATAAATAAAGGGCAAAGAACCTTGTATGGCCCCTTGTACAGCCTTTTGGAGATGACTCCCGTTCTGCCTGCAGGTGAATAAACATACCACTTTCTAACTTTAACTAGTTACAAGATCGTTGTCGGTGACCATATAAGTTTTTAACAACTCATTCTGGCCCCCCAGCCAGGAGGAGGCTCTGCTCAGCTGTGAGACCAGCTGGGGTGGAGGACCCACTTGGGGCACACCCCACGATATTCCTGGAAGTGTGGACTCCCTGCCTGGACTGTCCATCCAGCAGCAGACAAGGACTCCTGACTACTAAAAACTACGGATAAAAGGGTATGTTTAAAACTGAGACCGTTTTAAACAGTTACCTGTAAGGCATATGTGTGGTCAGGAAACGCCATCGGTAAGTTGCGGGAGACATCCCACACACAACTTGTGCCTCTACAGTGTGCTTGCAAGCTGAAATTGCAGTTGGTGTCTGCTCAGTTGTATTTGGTTGCCAGCACAGAGAGCTGCTGAGCTGTTGTACCGAGCCAGGGGGGCTCGGGCTGTGGTTGCTGGCAGAAGGGGATTTCGCCATTTGTTGCATTGTAGAGGGCTCAGTTTGGTGGAAATTTGGGCCTAGCAGTCGTAAGAGTAAATCCTGGTCTATGGTTGTTATGCTGTGTGAATGTATCCTGACTGTGAGAACGATTGTGAGAGAGTTTGTTGAGATGTGCTATTAGTAAAAAAATGAGTGAGAGTTTGGACCTGAGGTTCCCTTTTTGGGCGACTGAAATGGCCGGGAAAAAACGAGACGAGTGGGGCACATGATTAAAGCGTTTGATAGCACTGCATGTTGTGTAAAACCCTTAATAAAAAGCCCCCTCCCCGCTGTGACTGTGGTGTGTGCGTACTCCGGTTACGGGGGACGGTATTTACTGTAACACCCGGTGTTCATGTTAAAAGGGTCCGGACTCCCAGAGTTGTTCAGGCCTGGTGTTCAGGTGGTTTTGCCTGCGGAATACAATTTTGAGATACAGAGGTTGGGTGCTTTTGTATAGTGTGTTTGTAAGTGTTTCCCTTGGGAAAAATAAGATTGGGATGCTAGTTTGCGTGGAAGAGATGTTTTGTTCGTGTGTAAGCGACTTGGCATTGTGTTTTGGAGCTGTGGTGTATTTTTGAGGCAGCACTGCTACTTGTGTGAATAGTTGTAAGTGCAGTACACTTTGAGTAAGAAATAGTAATAGTGGTTTGTTTGAAAGAGTTGATTCATCTCTGAGAGCTGAGATATGAACGTTTTTGAAGTAGATTGGGGACAGATAAAGGACAGGAGCAGTTTGGCAAGGAAGAGTGGAAGTCTTTCATAAGGGCTTAGTTGTGATTTTAGGTATGGGGGTTGTGTTTGTAGATGCTGATTGCTAGAATTATAATAGGGGCAATTTGGGTTTGAGAACCCAATCTGGCCAGACAAATAGAGGGAATTCCTCTCCTTGAGTGGTTTCGGCTCGACTCATTTGGACTCGACAGTTTGTGAATTCACAAAACTGGTGGATAGACAGGGGAAATGAGAGAATATATTTGGATAGTTTCTATCAGATGTCAGCTGGAGGACTAGTGGCGTTGGATTGGGAGCAGGAGGCTGTGGAGAATTTAGAAAGCCAAGAAGGAATTAATGGAATAGCTTGTATTTGTGGGAATTTTCCTGCAGCTTTTGGTGCATTTAGAGGTTTGCATTGTGCTGAGCCGTTAAAACTGAAGATCACAGTCAGAGACACTCTAAGTAGTTACAGATAGAGTGTTATGTTTATTAACACCAGCTGGTGGCACACGAGTCGTCTCTGAAAGGTGTGACTGCCCCGTACAAGGTTCTTTGCCCTCTATTTATTGCCCAAGATCTTACATACAATACATGTGCATAACCCCAGCACCTCCCATCCCTGCTCTGTATTAAAATGAGGCTATTAGTCCTTCATGTGTGTGCAATTCTTCTCTTGAATTGGATCAGTGATCTCAAAGGATGAAGTCAGGAGAGTCTTCATCAGGTCTCTGTGACCCTCTGGCATGATCCAATGTCCCCTGCTCTGTGATTGATATAAAGTCCAGGTGCTGGCCATTGTTCTTACTGGTTTCAACTGTTCTTATAATGGTTAACTTACTCCATTTCCTTCTAAAAACAAAACTAAAATGAGTTCAGTATTGATGGCAAACAATACATCAATTAGCTCGAGCTTAAGAAACTGATAATCATTAACCTATCATTTGCTTATCTAACTTTCATCCTGATCAATATGAATTGCTTCTAACCCTTAGCCAAAATCTTTACTCTTTAAAATCATGATTCCCTAGTTCCTTCCAATTAGTCCCAGAAATTGTAAAAAAAAAACCCCTCAGTCCCAGTATGATGCCATTTGCTCCCAGCATGCTCCCAGTTGCTCCCGTCACCCCCAGTATGGGGGATGATGTGCAGGATTTGTTCCCTGCCACTCTCAGGTACTCCCAGTGTTTGTCCAGTCACTCCCAATATGATCCAAAGATGAGCCCAGTGTGGTCCCAGTCACTGCCAGTATGAACCAGTTGCACCCCACATGGTTCCAGTTGCTCCCTTTCACCCTCACTTTTGTTCCAGTCACTCCCAGTCTCTCCCAGTGTACCCCAGTTCCTTCCAGCATGATCCCATTTGCTCACAACCACTCCCAGTCAGCCTCAGTGTAGTCACCTCACTGCCAGTATGATCCCAGTCACCTCCAGCATGACCCCAGTTCATCCCAGTATAAGCCCAGTTGCTTCTTGTCACCCTCAACATGCACCCAGTCACTTCCAGTTCCTTCCAGTTGCTCCTAACATGATCCCAGTTGCTCCCAGCTACTCCTGGTCACCCTCAGTGTGATCCCAGTCACTCCCAGTATATCCCAATTCCCCCAACATGGCCTCAATTGCCCCCTGCAGGCTCCTGACTCCCAGTATGAATCCAGTATGATCCCAGTCTCCCTCAGTGTGATCACAGTCTCCACCGGGTGTGGGCCCAGCTGCTCCCAGTATGATCCCAGTGTGATGTCAGTGCAAACCCAGTGCAATCCCAGTCACTGTATGATCCCAGCACAAACCAGTCACTCCCAGTGATGCCATTTCAAGGGTACACAGCCTCTCAATCCCCACATTCTGACTGGTCCCAGCTCCATCCCCGCTGCTCCTGAAAGCTCTGAGATGTCCAGGGAATGGGAAAGAAGGCGGAGGAGGAATGGAGGAAGAGGCAGAGACGCAGCAGGAAGCAGGAAGAAGAAGATGAGAGGAAGAACACAAAAACTCCAGCCATCCCTGAACTCACAGCAACCCTACTGAACCATTGGCCCCCATCCCATGGGTGCCTGAGAAGGGGGAGCTTGCCCCAAATATCCCAGGAGTGTCCCTGGGTTTGGGTGTTTTTTGGGGGATGTTTGGAGTTTGAAAAGCAAGGTTCACCTTTCTGGTAAAATTTAAAAGATTTAATAAAAAGACAATAAGAGACACAAAAAGCAAAGGATTAAAATAAAAATTGTGGCTAGGGGCTTGACATTCAGCCAAAAGCATGCCAACTCACTTGGAAACACACTTTAAATGCATCAGCCTGTTCCATATTCATAGACCACCATACATTTTTCAGATATTTCTTTGAGTTTACATGTTCTTTTGTTTGGTTTTAACCTTTGAGTTTCCTTCATTCTATCCTGCAGATTAAATCAATATTTTATGGCTCCTTGTGGTTCCATCTGCTGTCTTTACACTCCCTCATAAAAGAGGGTCAATAAATTCTTCCTTCGGGGTTCTGGTGTCTGTCACTGTTGTCTTCATCCAGATAGGATCATCCAAAAATGTGAGGAATTTCCTGATTATCTTTACCATTCTCAGAGTTAGCTCCAGGAATAAAAGCATTTTAACATCACAAAGTTTCCATTTGAATATTATGCTATAGCCTGAGAAATATATATATTTATCACACTACTATTTCTAAGTTTTTTTTAATATAAGAAAAAACTTATATTCATACAGCAAAGTTATTCAAACATAGATATAGCATTCATTTTAATATTTGCAAAAAGTCAATAATATAATATGTATTTATAACAGGAGCTTGCAGGGCTCCAAAGCCGAGCCACAGATGCCCCCTGGGGGGACATTGGGGGGTCCTGGGAGGTGTTTTTGGGGGGCCCTGGCAGTGGTGGTAGCAGCAGAGCCCTGGAGGGGGTGGGGGGATGCGGGTCCCCCCACGGTCAGGGTTGGGCTTCCCAGGCTGAGCCCTCCAAGCTCTGCCAGGGCCACGTGGGGACCGTGAGGGACTGGCAGGGGAAGGGGGACACCAGGTTTGGGGAGCCCCAGGAGAGCTGCAGCTTCCCTGAGCGGGACCCTGAGAGCAGAAAGCCCCAGAACCCCAAAGCGGGGACCCCAAGATGGGGAGACCCCTGAGATTCCCAGTACCCCAGTGGGGGGTGCTGGGGCTGGAGGTGAGGGATGGCCAGGAAAAGGGTTCAGGGGTCCCGGTGACAGAAGTGGCTGATCCCAGTGTGAGCCCAGTTGCTCCCCGCGTGTGGTTCCAGTCACCACCTGCATGGTCTCAGGCACTCCCAGTATATCCCAGTTGCCCTAAACATTCTCGTAGTCATTGCCAGGCACTCCCAGTTACCCCAGCATGGTTCAGTTGCCCCCAGTTTTATTCCAGTCACTGCCAGTACATCCCAGTTGTCACCAGCATGCATCCTGTCATTCCTATTTATTCCCAGTTTCTCCCAGTATATCCCCAGCAGGCTCCAAGCATGGGCCTGGTAGCTCCAGGAGCCCCCAGTCAGCATCCATTAACACCTTCTATAATCCCAGTCTGATCCCAGTCACTCCCAATATGATGCCAGTGAATTCCAGTGTGATCCCAGTTGCTCCCTATCAATTCCAGCACGACCACAGAACCCTTCAGTACGATCCCTGTGACTCCCAGTCTTTCCCAGTATATCCCAGTCACTCCCACAGGCATGTCCAGTGTATCCCAGTTTCCTCAGGAAGGTTCTGGTTACCTCAGAATGATCCCAGTCTTTCCCAGTTACTCCCAGTTGTCTCCAGCATGATCCCAGTTTCTGGCAGTTGCCTAAAGTGTGGTCCCAGTATATTCCCAGTATGATCCCAGTATGATCCCAGTTGTGATCTCAGACCCCTCAGCATGGTCCCAGTCCTTTCCAGTTGATCCCAGTTACTCCCAATGTGTCCACATTTTCCTCCCAACAGTAGCTCCCAGTAACCCCCAGTCAGGATCTCTTCACACCCATTGTAATCCCAGTGGGTCCCAGGATGAACCCAGGAGGACCCAGTCACCCCCAGTTTGGTTCCAGTCACCCCCAGTATGACCCCAGTAACTTCCAGATATTCCCAGTATTATTCCAGTCATGCCCTGAGTGACTGCTTGTCACTCCCAGTTTGAGCATAGTTGCTCCCAGTCACCTCCAGCATGGTTCCAGTCCCAGCCAGCTCCTTTCCAGTCATTCCCAGTGTGGTTCCAGTAGGATCCCAGTATGAACCCAGCATGGGCACAGCTGATCCTATTTACACCCCCACTGTGGTTTCAGTCTCTCCCAGTGTATCCCAGTTGCACCCAGCATGTTCCCAGTAACTCCTAGTTCTCCTCAGTTGCTTCCAGCCTGATTCCAGTTGCTCACAGCCACTCCCAGTCACCGACAGTGCAGTCCCAGTTTCTGCCAGTATGATCCAGTATGATCCAGTCTCCTACAGCATGGGCCCAGGCTCTCCTACTGTGATCCCAGTAGGATCCCAGTCTCCCCCAGGCACCTTGCAGAGCCCCAGCCATGCTGTTTGCCCCCAGCCTGGCCACGGCCAGCCTGGGGCTGCTCCCGGGGCTTTTCTGTGCTCAGCATTGGCCTGGGCAAAGTGTTCTGGAGAGAGCCTGGGCAAGGAGCCTGCAGCCCCCAGGCCCTGGCCTGAGGCATCAGCGCTGCCCCAGCAGTGCCCATGGCCTGTCCCTGCTGCAGCCCCGGCACTGCCACCCCCAGCACTGTGCCCGGCCCCGAGAGCACTCAGGCCCTACAGCAACACCAGGGCCAGCAGGGCAGCGGGGCAGGGCCACGGCAGCAGCACTGGCAACACCAAGGGCTGCTGCTGCTGCTGCTGCTGGGCACAGCTGCTGTGCCAGCACTGATCTGCCCCCAGCTCTGCACACAGACATTGCTGCTGCAGCTGCAGAGAAGGGAACCAAAGGGGAATCACTGCAGAAAACTTGGCTGGGAGATCCTTGAGTTCCTTTAAAGCCACCAAGAGCGCAGCCCCTCATTGACACAGTCTGTGGCCACAGGGAAGGTGGAGAGAAATAAAATGAGAATAGGCACAAACAACAGCACTTCATTGTGGAGAAGATAAGAATAATAAATCTAAGTAAACAATCTTAAAAATGAAATAGGAAAGAAATATCAAAGACGACTTTTATTGCAAGTGATATGCAGAAATTTGCTATAACTTTAATGCTTCCCATACCATCCAGTCATCAGTCTCCACAGTGCAGCCTTGAGCTCCTGGTTCCTCAGGCTGTAGATGAGGGGGTTCAGGGCTGGAGGCACCACCGAGTACAGAACTGACAGGGCCAGATCCAGGGATGGGGACGAGATGGAGGGGGGCTTCACGTAGGAAAATGTACCAGTGCTTATGAACAGGGAGACCACGGCCAGGTGAGGGAGGCAGGTGGAAAAGGCTTTGTGCCGTCCCTGCTCAGAGGGGATCCTCAGCACAGCCCTGAAGATCTTTACATAGGAGAAAACTATGAACACAAAACAGCCAAATGATAATGAGGCACTCAACATGATAAGTCCATTTTCCCTGAAGTAGGAGTTTGAGCAGGAGAGCTTGAGGATCGGAGGGATTTCACAGAAGAACTGGCCCAGGGCATTGCCATGGCACAGGGGAAGGGAAAATGTATTGGCTGTTTGCATAGAGCATTGAGAAAGGCACTGGCCCAGGCAGCTGCTGCCATGTGGGCACAAGCTCTGCTGCCCAGGAGGGTCTCATAGTGCAGGGGTTTGCAGATGGACACGTAGCGGTCGTAGCACATGATGGTCAGCAGGGAAAATTCTGCTGCAAGGAAGAAGAAAATTAGAAAGACCTGTGCAGCACATCCAGTGTAGGAGATTTTCCTGGTGTCCCAGAGGGAATTGTGCATGGCTTTGGGGACAGTGGTGCAGATGCAGCCCAGGTCGGTGAGGGCCAGGTTGAGCAGGAAGAAGAACATGGGGCTGTGCAGGAGGTGGCCGCAGGCTACGGCGCTGATGATGAGGCCGTTGCCCAGGAGGGCAGCCAGGGAGATGCCCAGGAAGAGGCAGAAGTGCAGGAGCTGCAGCTGCCACGTGTCTGCCAATGCCAGCAGGAGGAAGTGGCTGATGGAGCTGCTGTTGGACATTTTTTCACTCTGCTCATGGAGTCCTGCTAAGGAGGACACAGTTGACAAGTCAGGGGAGACTTTGCTGAGCAATTTCCAAGCCCTTTCTCCCAGCCCTACCCCTGCTGCTCTGTGCCACCCATTTTTCCTTTTCTCAGCCCCTCAGTTCATGGAGCTCTGCTTGGATCTGGCCCCGTGGCTGTGATGAGCAGGGGCTCTGCCCATGGACACCCAGGGCTCAGCTCTGCTCTGCAGCACTGGGGTCATGGGAATGGGGACAGGGGCCAGTCCTGGGCTTGGACTTCATCAGCCCAAAGTGCTCCTGAGGCAGAGGAGCTTGGCAGCATCTCCTGTGCCAAGGCTAAGGAACAGTGATGGCCAAAGGCAGCTGGAGAGGGTTTCCTGCTGTGCCCTGCAGGGAGATCAGAGAGAACTGAGCAAGGCAAGAGCATTGGCTGGAACTCAGTGAAGGGTGAGGGCAGCTGCTCTGTCGCTCCATCTGTCCCCAGCTGCCCTTTCTGAATCGAGGGCAGTCCCGGTTTTCCCCTGAAAATCAGCCTGACACAGCTGAGAGCAGAGGGAGCCACAGCAGAGCAAACTGGCTCAGCCTTTCTCAGAGCCTCAACCCATCCCTTGCTCAGGACACTCCCATCCCCCAGTGTCCCCTGGAGGCAGCTCACAGCATGAATGGAATGCCGAGGACTCACCAAGGGTCCTGTCCATGGCGCTGCCTGAGGAGAGTTGGGTCCTTCCCAGCCTTGCAGCCTGCCCTGCCCAGAGCTCCCCAGAGCAGAGGGAGCCGGGACATCCCATTTTTAGTGTCTTGGCAAGGGGATCTGTAAAAAAAGGAATCATGGAATATTTCAGTTTGGAGAGGACTTTCAATATCCCAGCACAGCTTGGTGGCACTTTCTCCCCACTGCCTGCCCAGGGCTCTGCTGCCTGCAGCTGTCCCTGCCTGCAGCTGCTTCCCTGGGCCCAGGGCTGGGCCCTGCCAGTGCTGCCAGAGTCCAGCCCAGCCCTGGGGGCTCAGCTCTGCCCTGCAGACCCCTCCCAGCTCAGGCACTGCCCAGGGGCAGCTCTGGCTCTGCAGGCTCTGATGGCAACATCAGAGCAACCCTGAGGAGTCTGGAAAAGCAACACTGGTGCTGCCTGCAAGGGACCCTGTGCTGATTTCTGTCACTGCCTGGTTTATTAGAATCTGAGAGAAAATTGTTTTATTTTCTCTAATCCTGAACTGAGAGATGAATATCTATGTGCAATTTCCCGTCCAGGCAACACAGAGCAGCAGATTATAAAGAGCAGGATTTTCCCTTGTACGCAGCCTCTGCTGCTCTATGCTCCCTGTATAATCTATTTGGAAATGTTCTGGAGTTAAATTCATGCTGGGAGCAGTCCTGATCAGTGCAGCATCCTTACCACACATGCCTTATCAGCTGTCTCCTTCCACCCAGATCTTGTTCCCCAGTGCTGAAAGCAGCTCCTAGTGCTGGCTGAGAGCTGTCCCTGGCAGGCAGCAGAGTCCCTGGGCCAGCACAGCGCCCTGGGCTGCAGGACCCTGCTCTGCACCACAGCCCTGGGCACCCCTGGCTGCTCTACACAAGAGATCATCAGAGAATGTACTCACACAGTCTGTAGGCATTGGGATGTTGCAGCTTGAGGAGATCACTGCAGGAGCTGCAGCTGCATTGTCCTGCAGCCAGAGGTTCCTGTACCAAGGGCTGGCAGTGATTCTCCCCCAGTCCCTTCTCAGCACCTTCCCAGCCCTGAGAGATTGAAGCTCTCTGTGCCTGTGTGCTGTGCCCGGGGTGGCTGCAGGCAGTGCCCCAGCCCTGCTGGGCTGGCAGAAAAGCTGCTCATCCAGAGAAATGTGTTTTTAAGCTCTTCTTGGTTGCCAGGAGCTGCCTCTGTGTGATGAGCTCAACCCAGCTCATCAGCACAGACACAGCACAAGGACTTTAATGACCCTCTCAGGGCTTTGTGCTAGGCCTGAACATCAGTCCCTGAGAGGGAGCTGAAAAACCTCTCCAAACTCCAAGGCAGAACCAACTCCAAAGTTTCTGGAAGTTTTAATGGGTCCCACTGAGGGACACGACACAGAAAGTGTCCCCAGGCCCCAGGCAGAGCAGAGAACTGCAGGCAGTGATGACAGGTGGGGACAAAGAGAAGCCAAGGCTTGGTGCCCTGGGCCACAGCAACCTCTGTGCCACCAAGGACACTGAGGAGACACCTTGTCCTGAGGCCCTGGGGCCTCCTGGCACAGCCCCAGCAAGGCTGGGCACTGTCAGCCCCTTGTCCTGCCCTCAGCATCCCCCTCCCATGCCAGTGGCCTCCAGGATGTGCTGGAAGGAGTCCCTGGGGAAGGAGCCTTGGTCAGCAATGGCCCTGGGGGGCTCCTTCATGCTGCCAGGGACTGCAGGTTTTTCCAAGGACTTTGGGTTTGGCTTTTGCCTTGGAGTCTCTGAGAGGTTTGTGCAATCCTGGCCTCCAATTCTCTGCTGTAATGAGTCCATTGAGAGTCTTTGTCAGTAACAACACTCAGTGGGGCTCATTAATGCTTCAGGATACTCAAAGTTTATTGCAGAAGGTTTTTTGACACTAAGTCTGAAAGTTTGTGCAATCATGGCCCCAATTATCTGCTTTAATGACTCCCTTGGGATTCTTAGCCAGTAACAACACTCAGTGGGGCTTATTCATACTTCTGAGTACTCAGGATTAGTTTAAGTACTTCTTTTTGCCACTGAGTCTCTTACAAGTTTTTGTTCAATCCTGGCCTCCAATTATCTGCTGTAATGAGTCCCTTGAGAGCTTTGCAATGACACACAGTGGGGCTCAGTAATGCTTTGAGACAGTCAAGATTTTTCTGATACTTTGTATTTTCCTTTTGATTTTCCATCCCATGCTGAGTCTCTGAGAGGTTTTTGTGGAATCCTGGCCTCCAGTTCTCTCCTCTACAGACCTCATGAGAGCCTGTGTTGGGGATGGAACTCAGTGCAACCCATTAATACTTCAAGACACTTTGGGTTTTTCTTCGGACTTGGACCAAGGTTTGTGCAATCTCCTCTCAGGCCCTGAGGTTCCAGGGCTCAGCACCAAATGCACCACGGGGCTCATTAGGATCAAGCAAGTGCTGACAAATTATGGCTGTGCCTTGATTTCCCTCTGGTCTGGTGCAGTTCAGTAGGAAGTCTTTTTTCTTAGATTATGGAGAAATATTTCAAAGAGCTTCTAAGAAATCCACATTCCTATTTTCAAGGGAGAATTTTTCTCTTTAGAGAAGAGGTGATTGCAGCATTCAGTCACTGATATTGACCCAGGGTCTCTCCTCAGGAGGTCTGGCCTGCTGAGAGAAAGTGGGCCTTGAGGTCTGACCCAGAGTGGACAACCTTGCTCCACATTCCCCAACCCCATCCTGTCTCTCCTCACTCACCTGGACCTGCTTTGCTCAGAAAACTGGCTGCATTCAGCCAAAAGAGGGCTTTTTCTTCTTTTATTTGAGCAATCTAAAATTTCAGAGTTTCAGACAATCTCAAGTATGAATCATTAAAAACAGATATGATAATGGTCAGAGACTCGCTAACTAGTTAAAGTTACAAAGTGTTATGTTTATTAACACCAGCAGGTTGCACAGGAGTCATCTCTGAAAGGTGTGACTGCCCCGTACAAGGTTCTTTGCCCTCTATTTATTTCCCAAGATCTTACATACAATCATGTGCATAACCCCAGCACCTCCCATCCCTGCTCTGTATTAAAATGAGGCTATCAGTCCTTCATGTGTGTGCAATTCTTCTCTTGCATTGGGTCAGTGGTCTCAATGATAAAGTCAGGAGAGTCTTCCTCAGGTCTCTGTGACCCTCTGGCACGATCCAAGGTCCCCTGCTTTGTGATTGATTGATATAAAGTCCAGGTGCTGGTCATTGTTCTTACTGGTTTCAATCTGTTCTTATAAAGGTTCACTTACTGCATTTCCTTCTATAAACAAGCTCATAATGGCAAACAATACAACAATTAGATCTACTTTGGGCATCTGATAATCATTAACCTATCATTTGCTTATCTACTTTACACCCTGATCCATATAAATTACTTCCATCGCTTAGCTAAAATCTTTACTCTTTAAAATCATATTCGGTGCCTCCAAATGTTGGGGTGCCCCCTGAATGTCGGGGTGTTTCCAGCACAGCTCCCCCCCCCAAGGGTCATCTGTGTCCTCGTTCACCAGGAGGAATCGACGGTGGCCGTCATCTTCTCCTGGCCTGTCAGGGTGAGTGGGGACACATGGGAACCCCCAAAATCACCTGGCTACTTCCAAACTCACCTGAATAATCCCCCAAAATCACCTGGGTATCCCCAAAAAATTACCTGGATACACCTGGATATCTCCCCAGATCACTTTGGTACCCCCAAGAAATCACCTGGATCTTCCCTGGAATCACCTGGGTACACCTGAGTATCCCCCCAAGTCTCCTGGGTACCCCCGAAAAATCACCTGGATGTCCCCAAAAATCACCTGGGACTGCCAAAAATTACCTGGATACCTCAAAAATCACCTGGGTACAACTGGGTACCTTAAAGCCCACCTGGGAATCCTCAAAAAAAAACCTGGTTACTCCTAAAAAATCACCTGGATACACCTGGGTACTGTCGTGGGTCAGGTAGCCAAAGAATGTGTATTCTATTTCATCTGTTGTAAAAGCAGATATTTCTTTATCTCTTGTAACTCCAGGGGAGGGGGGCAGATGCCTTCTGATAATGGCCCAGCTGTTAAAACCAGGTGTGGCAGTGTTTCTTATCTCCTTCACCTCCTGTCCATCCTCCAGGGAGATATCTTCTGCTAATGGGCCATTAAGGCTCATCAAGGACATGACACATTACATCATCCCATGTGAGATGCTCCATCCCGTGTGGGAGGGCCAACCATTCCTACCTGGATAAAAACTGAGACTCAGGAACAGCAGGCATCTGGTTTTTTCCACCAGAGGAAGATCAGACCCATCTCGCCACCACTGGACTTTTCCTACTCCATTTTCTGTACCCCATAGAATCTCACCTAGGATTTATTTGGACTGCTTCCAACACCCTGACCAACAGAGTTTCAGGTCATATCCCTGACTCTGTCAGGGTGTTTTTTTCCAGGACTTCTGTTTTGCTTACTTGCTTGTCTTTGTACTGCTGCATTTGTATTTGGGTGGTTTTGTTGTTGTATTGTTGTTGTTGTTTATTCCTATTAAAGAACTGTTACTCCTATTCCCATATCTTTGAACACCCCTAATTGCAAAATTATAATAATTTGGAGGGGAGGTGGGTGACATTCTCCATTCCAAGGGAAGCTCCAGCTCTCCCTGGCAGACAACTTTCTTTCAAAACCAAGACAGCTGCTTTAAGAGCCCCCGCTCTTGTTGGGTCCTGCTATAACTGCCTTTAAAAGAGCAACACCATTCCCATTGATTCCAGTAGGGAGCCCTGGGGGCGTTTGGGGGTCCTAGGAGGGTTTGGGGGTCCCAGAAGGGTTTAGGGGTTGCAAGATGGGTTTGTAGGTCCCAGAAGGTTCAGGGGTACCTGGGTGATGCTGATGATGGTGATGTGAACCCCCTGTAAGGTGTAAGCATGGATGAGGGGTTCCTAGGGAGGGTTTTTCAGATCCTGGGTTTTTTTTGGGGTCATAGTACATTTTTGGAGGTTCCCAAGGGGGTTTTCAGAGGTCCTAAAGGGGGGGATTAGGTGATCCCAGGGGGATCCCGAGGCTGCTTTTGGATACCTGCTGGTGACAGAGATGGGGCCCCCGTGCCAGGTATAAACCTTCTCAAGGGGATCTGCCAGGGGTGTTGGGAGGTCCTGTATCAATTTTGATGTCCTGAGAGGGCTTGGGAGGGAGTCTGTATGGCTTTTTGCATTCTTGGGGAGTTTTTTGAGGGTCCCAGGATGTTTTTTGATCCTGGGGAGGTTGGGGTGTCCCAGAAAGATTTGAGGATCCCTGGGAGGTTTTGGGGGTAACTGGGCCATGCTGGTGACAGAGCTGGGGACCCCGTGCCAGGTCTGACCCTTCTCACTGTGCACGGGCAGTGTCAGTGTGTTCAGGGAGATCCTGGAGGCCTGAGAGGTCACCCGAAATCCCAGGGGACCCCAAATGCTCAGGGACCCCCTGAACTCCCCTCACTGCTGCATCTGCTGCAGGCAGGGGGGCACCAGCACTCGGCCCCACCCCCCACAATCACAGGGGGGCAGAAATGGGGGAGGGGCACAGACAGGTCAGGGGGACTCCCAAAGTCCTGGGGGAGGGGACATGGGGGAATCCCCGTGGGGGAATGAGGGGGAACCCAGGAGGAATTTCAGGGGGGCTGTGTAGGTCATGGGGAACCCCCAGCTGTCCTCTGGGGGGTGGGGAGGGCAAAGCACAGGGCAACCCCCAGGATGGGTTTGGGGGGGAACTGGATTGGAGATTCCATTGCAGTGGGATGGGGGTGAGATCTGCCTATGGAATCCCCGGGGAATGGGATGGCAGTGAGATCTAGCTACAGAATTCCCATGGGAACTGGGGATTTGGAAATGTGGTATTTGGGAGGGAAAAATTTGGAACATGGGAATTCCCATGGGACCTCCATAGGTGGACCCTCCTGCTGTCCCATTCCCATGGGAATTCCCATGTTCCCAAATTTTGCCTTCCCAAATCCCGTATTTCCAAATCCCACATTCCCATGGGAATTCTACCCTCCCCACCTTTAATCTCCAGTTCCTCCCACTCATGTCTGACATATTTCTGGAGACATTCCAGGCAGGTGTGTCCCAGGGGATTTGTTCATTCCTCAGCCTCGATCTCATCCTGTTCCCAGCACCTCTTGGTGACCTGGGCAGAGCCGTCGGCCACCAGGAATCTCCCCGATCCCAGCTGGAAGGAGAGGAATTCTCGCTCATTGAAGTTAAACTGATCAAGTCTGCGGACGCTCCCGTGGGACAGGAGGTCACAGCTGGAAACCTCCTGCAGGTGTAGAGACCTGGGGAAGGATTGGACCTATGGAGACCCTCGGAATTGTGTCCCAGCCCCACGGAGCCCCATTCCAGCCCCACTAAGCCCCAGAGTCTGATGGAGACCCACAGAGCCTCATCCCAGCCCCTTGGATCCGCATGGATGCACATCCCAGCGCCCCAGATCCTGGGCCAGCCCCTCGGATCCCCACTGCAGTCCCACAGGTGCCATGGCAGCCCCACAGATCCCCCAGCCCCGGCTCCCCGCCCTGAGCCCCGCTCTGGCTGTGCCGCTCCTGCAGCATCTGCAGCTCCCTGCTGGCCCCGTGCCGGTGCCGCTCCTTGTGCCGGCTCCGGCCATCCCAATATCCCGGCTCGGCTCCGGCCGCCATCCCCGGCGGCTGCGGCTCCGCCCGGCCCCGCTGGCTGTGGCGGCGCTGGAAGGGGATCCCATCCAGGGACCCCATGGACAGGAACTGGGGGAACCCCGGGCCGGGCTCCGACAGCGCAACGGGCAGGGACCGCAGGGAGAGGAGAACTGGGGGGACACGGAGATTTGGGGTCTGGGGGGTCACAGGTGAAGGAAAGGGGGAACAGGGAGAGCTGGGAGAGCAGGGAAGGGGGTTTGGGGGTTCCAGGATTAAGAAAAGGGGATGGTAGGTGTGGGTAGATGTGGGATAGGTGGGCTTAAAAGGCTCCATTTAGTCAGGAAAGGGAGCTCCAAGGTTCCCTGGTGTCCCCATTCCCATCAAAAGGTGGGAAAACCCAGGATGGCTGGGAATAGGGGTCCCAAGTGTCCTGAGTGATATGGGAAGGAGGGGCTGGGTGCTGGGAAAGGCAGGAGTAGGAGTCCAGGGCTCCCAGGGCCAAAGAAAATGGTGGGCCTGGGAGAGGTGGGGTGGCCAGGAAAAGGGTTTGGGGGTCCCAGTGACAGAAGTGGCTGCTCCCAGTATCAGCCCAGTTGCCCCCCGGTGTGGTTCCAGTTTCCTCGGCATTCCCATTATGAGCCCAGTCACTGCCGGTCCTTCCCCATTAAGATGCAGTTTGCCCCTAGCATGGTCGTGGTTGCTCCCACTTTCATCCACTTGCTCCCAGTTTCCCCATGTCTAGTCTCAGTCACCCCCAGTATGATCCCAGTCTCTCCCAGCATGGTCCCAGTCATGCCCAGTTGCCCACAGTGTAGACCAGTCACTCCAACCTGCTCACAGCAGTTCCCAGCATGGTCCCACTTCTCCCCAGTGTGCCAGTTTGAACACAAAACCAACAGGAGATCCCAAGTGAGAACTGTTCCATGACCCATTTCTCATAACTCTGGGGAATATCTTCTGTTAATGGGCCAGCTTTTCAAACCAGCTGGGGCAGTGTTCTTTATCTCTTCCATGTCTGTCTTGGGTTGGGCAGCCAAGAGATTTGTATTCAATTTCATCTGTTGTAAAAGCAGATATTTCTTTATCTCTTATAACTCCAGGGGGGAGGGGGGCAGCTGCCTTCTGATAATGGGCCAGCTGTTAAAGCCAGGTATGGCCGTGTTTCTTATCTCCTTCACCTCCTGTCCATCCTCCAGGGAGATATCTTCTGCTAATGGGCCATTAAGGCTCATCAAGGACATGACACATTACATCATCCCATTGTGAGATGCTCCACTCTGTGTGTGGGGGCCAACCGTTCCCACCTGGATAAAAACTGAGACTCAGGAACAGCAGGCATCTGGTTTTTTTCCACCAGAGGAAGACCAGACCCATCTCTCCACCACTGGACTTTTCCTACTCCATTATCTGTACCCCACAGAACCTCACCTAGGATTTATTTGGACTGTTTCCAACACCCTGACCAACAGGGTGTCAGGTCATATCCCTGACTCTGTCAGGATTTTTTCCAGGATTTCAGTTTTGCTTGCTTGTCTTTGTACTACTGCACTTGTATTTGTTGTTGTTGTTGCTTTTCTTCTTCCTATTAAAGAACTGTTACTCCTATTTCCATATCTTTGAATGCCTCTAATTGCAAAATTATAATATTTTGGAGGGGAGGGGGGTGACATTCTCCATTCCAAAGGAAGCTCCAGCTCTCCCTGGCAGACAACTTTCTTTCAAAACCAAGACAGCTGCTTTGAGAGCCCCCACTCTTGTTGGGTCCTGCTATAACTGCCTTTAAAAGAGCAACACCATTCCCATTGATTCCAGTAGGGAGCCCTGGGGGCATTTGGGGGTCCCAGAAGGGTTTAGGGGTTGCAAGAGGGGTTTGTAGGTCTCAGAAGGATTCAGGTGTACCTGGGCGATGCTGATGATTGTGATGTGAACCCCCTGTTGGGTGTAAACATGCATGAGGGGTTCCTGGAGAGGGTTTTGCAGATCCCAGGGGTTTTTGGGGTCATGGTGCAATTTTGGAGGTTCCCAAGGGTTTTCAGGGGTCCTAAATGTGGGGATTAGGTGATCCCAGGGGGATCCCGGGGCTGCTTTTGGGTACCTGCTGGTGACAGAGATGGGGCCCCCGTGCCAGGTATAAACCTTCTCAAGGGGGTCTGACTGGGGTGTTGGGAGGTCCTGTGGGAATTTTTATGTCCTGAGAGGGTTTGGGGAGGGAGTCTGTATGGCTTTTTGCATTCCTGGGGAGTTTTTTGAGGGTCCCAGGGATGTTTTTGGGATCCTGGGGAGGCTGAGGTATCCCGGGAGGGGTTGGGCATTCCCAAGAGGTTTTTGGGGTATTTGGGCAATGCCGGTGACATAGCTGGGGACCCCGTTCCAGGTCTGACCCTTCTCACTGTGCACGGGCAGTGTCAGCGTGTTCAGGGAGATCCTGGAGGCCTGAGGGGTCACCCCAAATCCCAGGGGATCCCAAATGCTCAGGGACCCCCTGAACTCCCCTCATTGCTGCATCTGCTGCAGGCAGGGGGCACCAGCACTCGGCCCGACCCCCACCATCACAGGGGGACAGAAACGGGGGAGGGGCCGAGTGCTGGTGCCCCCCTGCCTGCAGCAGATGGAAAGGTCAGGGGGGACCCCAAAGTCGTGGGAAAGGGACACAGGGGACTCCCAACAGTCCCTGTGGGGGGATGAGGGGTGACCCAAAAGGAATTTGGGGGGATAGGGTGGGTCATTGAATGGCCCTCAGGAGTCTTATGGGGGTGAGGACAGCAAAGAACAGGGCAACCCCCAGGAGGGGTTTGGGTGGGAAGAGGATTGGAGTTTCCATGGCAGTGGGATGGGGATGAGATCTGCCCATGGAATTCCATGGGAATGGCATGGCAGTGAAATCCATCTAGAGAATTCCCATGGGAATGGGACAGCAGTGACATCCATCTATGGAGGCCTCATGGGAATTCCCATGTTCCCAAATTTTGCCCTCCCAAATCCCACATTTCCAAATTTCACATTCCCAAGGAAATTCTACCCTCCCCACCTTTACTCTCCAGCACTTCCCACCCATATCTGAAATATTTCCAGAGACATTCCAGGCAGGTGTGCCCCAGGTGATTTGTGAATTCCTCAGCCTCCATCTCATCCTGTTCCCAGCGCCTCTTGGTGACTGGGCAGTGCCGTCGGCCACCACAAACCTGTCTAATCCCAGCTGGAAGGAGAGGAATTCCCGCCCATAAGCTGAGCTGATCGGATCTGCGGACGCTCCCGTGGGACAGGAGGTCACAGCCAGAAACCTCCTGCAGTGTGTGGAGACCTGGGGAGGGATTGGACCCACCGAGACCCACGGAATTGTGTATCAGCCCCACGGAGCCCCATTCCAGCCCCACCAAGCCCCAGAGTCTGATGGAGACCCACAGAGCCTCATTCCAGCCCCTTGGATCCGCATGGATGCACATCCCAGCGCCCCAGATCCTGGCCCAGCCCCACAGATCCCCACTGCAGTCCCACAGGTGCCATGGCAGCCCCACAGATCCCCCAGCCCTGGCTCCCCGCCCTGAGCCCTGCTCTGGCTGTGCCGCTCCTGCAGCATCTGCAGCTCCCTGCTGGCCCCGTGCCGGTGCCGCTCCTTGTGCCGGCTCCGGCCATCCCAATATCCCGGCTCGGCTCCGGCCACCATCCCTGGCGGCTGCAGCTCTACCCGGCCCCGCTGGCTGTGGCGGCGCTGGAAGGGGATCCCATCCAGGGACCCCATGGACAGGAACTGGGTGAACCCCGGGCCGGGCTCCGACAGTGCCACGGGCAGGGACCGCAGGGAGAGGAGAACTGGGGGGACACGGAGATTTGGGGTCTGGGGGGTCACGGGTGAAGGAAAGGGGGAACAGGGAGAGCTGGGAGAGCAGGGAAGGGGGTTTGGGGGTTCCAGGATTAAGAAAAGGGGATGGTAGGTGTGGGTAGATGTGGGATAGGTGGGCTTAAAAGGCTCCATTTAGTCAGGAAAGGGAGCTCCAAGGTTCCCCGGTGTCCCCATTCCCATCAAAAGGTGGGAAAACCCAGGATGGCTGGGAATAGGGGTCCCAAGTGTCCTCAGTGATATGGGAAGGAGGGGCTGGGTGCTGGGAAAGGCAGGAGTAGGAGTCCAGGGCTCCCAGGGCCAAAGAAAATGGTGGGCCTGGGAGAGGTGGGGTGGCCAGGAAAAGGGTTTGAGGGTCCCAGTGACAGAAGTGGCTGCTCCCAGTATCAGCCTAGGTGCCTCCCGGTGTGGTTCCAGTTTCCTCGGCACTCCCATTATGAGCCCAGTCACTGCCAGTCCTTCCCCATTAAGATGCAGTTTGCCCCTAGCATGGTCGTGGTTGCTCCCACGTTCATCCACTTGCTCCCAGTTTCCCCATGTCTAGTCTCAGTCACCCCAGTATGATGCCAGTCTCTCCCAGCACGGTCCCAGTCATGCCCAGTTGCCCACAGTGTAGACCAGTCACTCCAACCTGCTCACAGCAGTTCCCAGCATGGTCCCACTTCTCCCCAGTGTGCCAGTTTGAACACAAAACCAACAGGAGATCCCAAGTAAGAACTGTTCCATGACCCATTTCTCATACTCTGGGGGATATCTTCTGTTAATGGGCCAGCTGTTCAAACCAGGTGGGGCAGTGTTCTTTATCTCTTTTACCACCCAACCTCCCTCCAGGGAGATATCCTCTGTTAATGGGCCATTGAGTCTCACTGCATCACTGATCAAATTCCATCATCCCATTGTGAGATGCTCCACCCAGGGGAGGAGCCAAGCATTCCTACCTGGATATAATCTGAGATTTAACACACCAGAAGCAGCCTGTTTCCACTGGATTCCCAGAGGAAGACCAGACCCATCTACACCACCACTGGACCTTCAGAGGAAAACTACACCCTTCTACAGGATCATTGCTTCAACAAAACCACATCTGTGACTCCAGGAGGACTGCAGCCACGATTTGATTGCACTGCTACCAACACCCTGCCTAACCAGGTGTCAGGTTGTATTCTGACTCTGTCAGCGTTTCTATTTTCTTACTACTGAATTTTTAGTTTAATTTTCTTACAAAAGAAATGTTATTCCCATATCTTTGCATTAGAGCCAGTTAATTTCAAAATTATGTGCGTCTTCTGTGGAGGTAGATATTTTCCATTTCAAGGGAGACTCCTGCCTTCCTCAGCAGACACCTGTCTTTCCAAACCAAGACAGGGAGCTTGACCCAGATACTCTGGGAGGTCCCTGAGTTGGGGTTTTCTTTGGGGGGGGGATTTTTGGAGAATGAAGAACTTCAAAGTTGCGTAGTAAATGCCCCTTGGGTGGACATTGGGGGTCCCAGTGGCAGCTGCCAGCAGAGGCAACCTGGAGGAGCAGAGCCCTGTGTGCCCCAGGACCCCAAAGTGGGGAGCCCAGAGAGGGGGGAGCACCGTGATTTGTGGGAGCCTCAACGTCCTGGAGAAGGACAGGGGGGACTCCTTGGACCCCCTGCACCCCAAAGCAGAGAATAAGGGGAGAAGGGACCCCAGGAACACCAAAATCCCCCAGCATCCCTAAGTGGGGAGATGGAAAAGGGGGGAACTTTTTGTATCCCTGGGACTCCCAGCAGCCTGGGGAGGGCTGGGACTGAGTAGATGGGGGCCCTCAATGCAAGCGTGACTCCCAGCAGCTGGGACAGAGGGGACCCCTGAACACCAAAGGGGAGAGACCAGGGATGGGGAACTCCTTGGAGGCATATTCAGGGCTGAATCTTGGTGTTTGGGAGGTTTATATGGGCACCAGATGTCTGGTGGTTTCTAGTGATGGACTTGGGCAGAGAACATTTAAACTCTATGTGCTTATCCTTGTTTTTCCCCAAACCAGGATTTCCCATTCCCAAACCTTGACCAGATGGAGGAGAACGCTGCAAGGAAGAGGAAGATGCCCTGGGACAGCCAGGCAGGTGAGGAGGAAGTCACTGCCCCTTTCCCCCTCTCTCCTGCTCCATCTCCCAGCCCAGCATGGCCCTCAGCTGCAGGACAACACCACTGCCAACGCCGTCCTGCCAGGGATTCCCTGGAGGGATCTCCTCCCCCTTCCCTCTGGCATGGAGGGAAATCTCATCTTCTCCCTGTCTTTCCTCTCTCAGACAAAGAGCTGAAGACAGAGACCAGGGAGGGAAAATCCCTGTGGCGGGACCTCATGGAAGAGGACATTTTGAGCGGCTCCATGGTGCAGGAATCCAACGAGGAGGAAAAACCCCAGAGATCTGGCATAAGGAGGAGCTCCAAACCCATCTCAGGCTGCTCTGAGGAGGAAAGGCCCACACTGTGCCAGGAACGTGGCCAGATATCGAGCCAGAGCTCAGAGTTGGTGGTCCATGAGCAGCTTCATGACAGGGAGCAGTCCTATGAGTGCTTGGAATGTGGGAAGAGCTTTAGCAACAACTCCCACCTGATCCGCCACAAGAGGATCCATAATGGCGAATGGCCCTACGTGTGTGGGGAATGTGGGCAGGGCTGCATAGACAGCTCCAACCTGATCCGCCACCTCAGGACCCACACTGGGGAGAGGCCGTATGAGTGTGGGGAATGTGGAAAGAGCTTTGGCAGGCGCTCCAGCCTGATCCGCCACCAGAATATCCACGCTGAGGAAAGGCCATACAAATGTGGGGAATGTGGAAAGGGCTTCAACCAGAAGTCCAAACTGATCATCCATCAGATGATCCAACTGGGGAGAGGCCCTATGGATGTCCCCAGTGTGGGAAGAGCTTTCTGACCAGCTCCAATCTCTCCAGCATGAGCGGATTCATACGGATGAGAGGCCCTTCCGCTGCCCTGACTGCGGGAAGGGCTTCAAGCACAACTCCACACTCATCACCCACCAGCTCATCCACACTGGGGAAAGGCCCTACGAGTGTCCCCAGTGTGGGAAGAGCTTCACCCACAGCTCTCACTGTACCCGACACCAACGGAGGCACAAGTAAGGGATATCCTGCAAGTGCCCCTACTGTGGGAACAGCTTCATGTGTGTCTCAAACCACATCCCCCATCAGAGGTTGCACACTGGGAAGAGCCCTGCTGACCCACAGTTCCCTGTCATTCATTCTGGGAGGACACCTGTCCCTTTCCCTGCCCCTGGCAATGATGTGAGATGGGATTTAAAAACGTGAGCGTCTGGCCATGGCCCCATCATTGTATTTGATCCCATCTCAGGTCATTGCCAGGGCTAGGAAAGGGACTCTATCTCTCCCCCAAGGTGAAGGGTGTCCCTTCCAGGAAGGATGGAACTAGCCAGTTGATGTTATTGTAGTTTTCCCTTTATATTGTTTGTTTTATCCCGTTTGTTATCGTTATTGTTTCTGTTCCTGTTTGTTCCTTATGTTGTTTCTGTTCCCATTAAATTGTTCTTAACCCAGTCTGGAACTTTTGCCTTTTGTACTTTCAATGGGAGGCTGGAGGGCAGTGAGCAGTTGCACAGTTTTAGTGGGAGCACAAAATTGGGGAATCCCATTCCTAAAGCCCGGCCCTTGGAAACCGAGCATCCCAGCTGGTGCCAGCCCTGGCTGCCCTGGAACAGCCTTGGGAGCGCGTCCCTGGCTGGGGCTGTGGGAACCTCTTCCCTCTGGTGCCCAGGGACAGGACTGGAGGGAAGGGCTGGAGCTGACTCGGGGCAGGTTTGGGTTGGATCTGAGGAAAAGGTTTTTCCCCCAGAGGCTGCTGGGGCACTGACCAGGCTCCCAGGGAGGGGTCCCAGCTCCAGGGCTCCGGGAGCTCCAGCAGCGTTTGGACAGCGCTGCCAGGCCCAGGCTGGCATTGTTGGGATGTCCTGTGCAGGGCCAGGAGTTGGACTCGAGGATCCTGGAGACCTCCCAGGGCTTTCTGGGGATGCTAAAGAGCCCTGTGCTCAGAGGCAGTCACAGCCATTCCATGGGGACATCCCAGGGCACCTTGGGCTGCAAAGGCACCCATCTGTCACAGGCACTCACGGGGGCTCCACGGTGACATCTCAGCAGTCCCCAGGCTGCCAAAGAGCCGGGATGTCCCAGACACTCCCAGGGGTTCCTGTCATGGGCAGAGTGGGAGCTTCAGGCAAAAGCTTCATTTCTTCATTGGAGAAACTCCTGTTGAGTCAGGAGGTGGAGAAATGATACCCAACAGCCACCGTGGAGAGAAAGATTTATTTACAGCACAGAGTAAAATAAAAAAGAATTATTTACATAATACTATAGGAGATAAAACAATTCCTGCTGCAGCAGGAACTGCCTTTTCTGTGCCAGGACCAGGGCAAATCCCGCTGCAGGAAAAGCCCCAGGCCAGCCCCAAGACAGTGAAGGCCTCGGGCACAAGTGCAGAGTGCCGTGCTGGCAGCTGTGCCAGGGAGAGCCTGAGGCACCAAAGGCACCTTGGCAGCAGCAGCTGCTTCCAGGCCATGGCCACAAACCTCCCTTGGCAGCCCGGCCTGGTGGCCAGCACTGCAGAGCTGCTGCTGCTGCTTCAGGGCTCCTTTCTGCCTGGGCTCTGCCCCAGCCCACAGAGTGTGACCTCAGCCCTGAGCCTGGCACAGCCGCTGCGCCTGAGCCCTGCAAAGCCTCAAGGTCACCTGGGCCAGCCTGGCTCTGTCAGCCCCTGGGGAAGGCAGGGCCAGCAAAGGCCAGAGAAGGGGCTGCCTTTGGCTGCTGCATGTGGGCTCCAGCAGAGACAAGGAGGAGTCAAGGCAGTGCATGGAGTCCAGGGAGCAGCCCCTTCTCCCCATGCAATCCTGGAATGGTTTGCATGGGAAGAGCTCTGCAGTGCTCATCTCCTCCAAACCGCCGCCATGAGCAGGGACATCTTTGAGCAGCTCAGGTTGTTCAGAGCCCTGTCCCAGCTGGACTGGAATGTTTCCAGGGATGGGGCATTGACCACCTCCCTGGGAACCTGTCCTGCTGGATCACCAACCTCACCATCAAAAATTTCTCCTTATCTCTCCTTATTTGAACCTCCCCTCCTTTAGTTTAAAACAACCACCACCCTCTGTCCTATTGTGACAGGCCCTACTAAAACCTTTGTACACTTATGCATTTCCCATGAGCTGGGTTTCCATGGCAATTGCCATGCCAGGTGACCCAGGGGTGGTGTCCCAGTGAGGGCTGCCATGGAAACAGTGCCCAGCCCTGCCCCTTTCTGTCTGCCTGAGCTGGCCTTTGGCCCTGGCAGTGGCATTTGCTGCTGGTTCTGCGGGGCCTGAGCAGCCAGCGCGGCACAGGGCAGGTGGCCATGGCACAAGCCCCCAGCAAGGGATCCCCTCTGCCTCTGGGCACTGACACCAGCCCCGAGCAAGAGGCTGCCACAGTGGGCTCAGTGCAGTGTCCATGGCCACAGCCCCTTGCAATGGCCCAGGGCAGCTTGGGATGATGATCCAGCCTCACTCCTGGCCCAGGCCAGGCCTGCAGTGCCCTTCCCCACAGCCTGGCTGCACAGAAGCACTTCCAGGGCTCTCTGCATTTGCCTTGCCCTCACTCTTGCCTCACTCACACACCTCCCAACAACCCAGCTGTGGAGAGTTTAGCAGATGAATGGCTGCATAGCAAAGGCCATGTTAATATTGAGTCGGTCAAAGTATAGCTATGGCCTGCGTGACTTACAGCAAGAAAACACTGCCCTTGAGCACAGAGGTTTCATAGCAACGGGGAAGTCGAGAATACATGGTATGTGGGAAAGTACACAAAGCTAAGAAAGTTGCAACTGCAAGGCTAACTGTAAAAATACGTGCATTATAAAAGACATAGCCAATCATGAGCTATACTTTTGCAATATGTATGAGCTGATTACTGCCTGTATAAATATGATAACATTGAACACAATAAATGAGGCTTGTTGATCATGAAAAGCATAAGACTTGTCTCCCGCGGCTTCTTCCAACAAATGGTGACCCTAATGACGTGATATCGCCCTGTCGTTTCTGCTGGCCAGAAGAAAACGGGGGACACGCTACCACGATTGTTGGAGGCTGCGTTGGGTTCAGGTCCTGCAGCTAAAGGGACGACTACAGAGCACTAGAAGGGGCTCCGAGTCCCGAGTGACCACAGCGGTGGGCTCGGCCGATACGTGCTGCCGAGACCTGGAGGGGCTGCAACAGCGCTGACGTGAGTATGGACCGGCAAGCGGCATATGATTTATTCACAGCATTTCTAAGGAAAAGGCAGATTAAGGGGATAGACTTAGATAAGGAACTCCCCTCGCTTCTGAAGTTTGCTACCTCTTACGGTTTCTTTGTTAATCTTCATACTGTTCATGATGTGGGAGAGTGGAGAAACTTCGGGGATAAGCTCTGGGAGTTAGTATTAGAAGATGATAAATCCGCTAAAAAGATGAGTAAGTTGTGGAAAGTGGTGCACAATGAATTGTTAATGAGTCAGGCAGAAAAGAGGGCAGCTGAGGAGGTGAAAGTTGCACAAGAAAGGAATAAGGATTATGGATTGCAGTGGAATGCTAGTGCTCCAAACCCCCCTGCCTTTACAACCGTAAATCTGCCGCAGGCTTCGGCACCATCTGCACCCCCTTTGAAGGAGGCAGACGACACTGATAATGAGCCTGAAAGGTCAGCTCTTTGTTGTCCTCCCCAGGCGGCCAACCCCCCCGGAAACCCTGAGCCTGTCCCAGGGGCTGAATCTGACCTCACAGAGGCTATGGCTAGAGAAAGGCGTGAGCTGTGGACTAGGCAAGCCCGGCGCGAGGTGGAGGAGGGAGACAAAAGAGAGCCATGGAGAAAATTAAAACGCCAGGGGGTACACCTATTTACATGGGGATAAAACAGGGGAGGGAGGAGTCACTAGGCACCTTCGTAGATAAACTAATGGATGCTATAACAAAAGCTGGGGTGGCTGAATTTATGCAAGGGGCCTTACTAAAACAATGTGTACTACAGAATTGTAATTCCTCAACTAGAACCCTCATTAATACTATGCCCGGGGACTGGACAATCCCGGACTTGTTAGAGAAGGCAGCCTCCCTTCCATCGGGTTCTCAGGCTTTTTTAGTGGATGCTTTGCAAAAGATAGGGGAGGGGTTACAAGAGCAGGCAAAGACATTACAGGAGCAGTCAAAAGCCGCGCAAACTCAGGTCCTGGCAGCTCTTGCGCCCCTCCAAGTGGCAGCTGCGGCGAACTCCCGCCCTCGCTCAGCCAACAATAGCCGTGTGAAATGTTTCCGCTGTGGAGGCTTTGGACATATTCGCCGCAAGTGTGGAGCGACAGGAGTCTGGTGTGGAAAATGCCAATCCAATACGCACAACACTAGTGCCTGCCACAGGAAATCGGGAAACTCGAGAAGCAGCACGAGCAGCTGCCGCATGAGGACACAAATTGCAGCTGCAGTGCCATCAGGACTCAACAGCAATTACAACCAGCCACCAGGGGAAGCCTCAGCCTGGACGTGGCAGCCTCAATAGACTTTACAATTATGACCAGTCAACCACAAAAGATCCCCACAGGACTAATTGGACCTATCCTGATAAATGGACAACCAGTCGGGGGACTACTCTTAGGCCGATCGTTTGCAAGCATGTTGGGACTATTTGTAATACCAGGTATAATAGATTTGGACTATGAGGGGGAAATTATGATCATGGTCCACACCCCCTACCCTCCAGTAAAAGTCTCAAAAGGACAACGGCTAGCTCAATTAATACCGCTTCCACAGATGACAAAGGGATTGATACCCTTAAAAAAGGATCCCAGACGGCAGGGAAGCTTTGGCTCAACTAGAGGGTTAACCTTGCTCACTATTGATTTGACAACTCGTCCAAAAAGGCCATGTCGACTTTCTTTTCAGAATCGGAGCATTACATTGATCGGATTGTTGGATACGGGGGCCGACACCTGCATTATCGCCCCTGGAGAGTGGCCCTCGGACTGGCCAGTGCAGCCCTCTGCTATCACAGTGACAGGGATCGGTGGAATGACACTGGCAAACCGCAAACCCGTACTCAAGGTGGAAATAGATGGCAAGCAGGCTGCAGCATCATTTTCTATTGCTCCACTTCCTCCTACGGTGGCATGCTTAATCGGCCGGGACGTCCTGTCTCAATTGGGCCTCGTCCTTACCAATGAGCACCCTTTAGGGTAATGGCCATTGCTTGGACTTTCCCGCTACCACTTACTTGGACTACCGAGGAACCTGTAGTGGTTAAGCAATGGCCACTAAAACAGGAAAGTCTTGAGCAAGCTCATCAGTTGGTCCAGGAGCAATATGCACAAGGACACTTGAAACTGTCTACCAGCCCTTGGAACACTCCAATATTTGTGATAAAAAAGAAATCTGGAAAATATCGGCTATTACATGACTTGAGAGCTGTCAATCGTCCAATGGAACCCATGGGGGCACTGCAACCAGGACTTCCTAACCCCTCTATGCTTCCGGAGAATTGGCCCATCCTTATCATTGATTTAAAGGATTGCTTTTTTACCATTGCCTTGCACCCACAAGACACTAAACGGTTTGCTTTTACCTTGCCTGCAATTAATAGAGGAGAACCTGATAAAAGGTTCGAATGGACTGTTCTGCCACAAGGAATGCGTAATTCACCCACCTTATGTCAGCTTTATGTTGACACTGCACTACAGCCACTACGACAAAAGATGCCCAGAACTATCATTTATCATTACATGGATGATATTTTATTTTCTCAGGAGGTACCATTCACAGATGAGCAAATAGAGGACATTGTAGCAACATTAGCAGAATTCTCCCTTGTCATTGCTCCTGAAAAAGTACAAAGGACTGCACCTTGGAAATATCTGAGTTGGACTATTACTGAACAAAGGATTAAGCCACAGAAGCTATTAATTGGTACTACAATCACCACATTACATGAGGCTCAGAAACTCTTGGGTGACTTGCAGTGGTTAAAGCGTGTCACTGGCATTCCCAACAACCTGTTGGAGGACCTGCAGCCCTTGCTAAAGGGCACTGATCCCTGTACTCCTGTGACACTTACTGAAAAACAACAGGGAACCTTGCAGCACATTATGGACTGTGTTTTAAAAGGCTTTGTGTCACGGATGGATCCTGAATTGCCTTTACATCTCGCTATCTGGCACGCTGACATGCATCTCTTAGGAGCAGTTACCCAACCTCAAAAGAAAACGGGGGAGAGAGTACTGGAATGGATCTCACCGCCTTTACAGAAACGGAAAACAATAACCACAAAAATTGAAAACTTGGCAGCAGTAATTAAGAAGGGGCATATGCGTGTAATGGAGATCAACGGTCTGGAACCAGCAACAATTAACCTGCCCATGGAAAAAGCCACACTGGACTGGTATCTTCTAAATTCTGTCGACCTGGCTGAAGCATTGCTGGCCTCAGGAGCGCAAATAGAGACAGGGTCTCTTGTGCCCAGGATGTTACAGTGGATTGGTAAATGGAGCTGGATCAGCAAACCACTGAGGAAAGAAAAGCCTATTCCCAATGCCATAACAGCCTTCACCGATGCGGGAAAGAAGACACGCAGAGCGGCTATAGTCTGGAAGAAAGGAAAAGAATGGCATCAGCAAATCCTGGAAGCAGAGCCTGAGGATAGTTTACAAACCTTGGAGCTTTTAGCTGTAGTATGGGCAGTGACTCACATAAGTGAACCCTTAAATGTAGTATCAGATTCACTTTATGTGGTAGGTGTTGTGTCAAGAATCGAGGATGCCACCATTAAGGAGGTTCAGAACAAGAGACTGTATGAACTGTTTTTACAATTGAGGCGTGCCTTGAGAAATAGGACTGAGCCCTATTCTATTACTCACATTAGAAGCCACCAATGGGACATTGGTCTGGGGGAAGGAAATCAAAGGGCGGATAGACTGGTATCCACTGCAGTTACAGTACCAATGTCACAGTTCACCCTGGCTAGAGAGGACCACTCCATGTTCCATCAGAACGCTAAGGGTTTGCAAAAACAGTTTCAGATCTCACATGCAGATGCCACAGCTATTGTCAGGAGTTGCCCTATTTGTGCAAATCATAACAATGGTGTGGGTTTAGGTATAGGGGTCAACCCTTGGGGAACAGCAGTTAATGACATTTAGCAGATGGATGTCACTCATGTGCCTAACTTTGGTCGTCTGAAATACTTGCATGTCACTATTGACACATACAGTAACTTTGTTTGGGCTACTGCCCAACCAGGGGAAAAGGGATCTCATGTAATCAGACACCTAACTAGCTGTTTTGCTGTAATGGGGGTTTGCAATCAGGTAAAAACGGATAATGGACCTTCCTATACTGGTCAGAGAGTCCAGAGATTCCTACAACAATGGGGAGTTAAACATGTGACAGGGATACCCCACAACCCTCGAGGACAGGCTATAGTGGAAAGGGCAAATGGTACACTCAAAAGATATTTGGAGAAGTTCAAAGATATTTTGGATGTGCAGGAAAGGCTGTCTAAAACATTGTTTGTTTTAAATTATCTTTGTATTTTTGGATCATCAGAAGTTTCAGCAGCTGTGTCTCATCGCACCGACAGATCCATTACAGAAAAGGATGAACAGGCTGAGATGTGGGTTAATTATAAATGCCTTAAGACAGGAGTGTGGAAAGGCCCGGCTAAAGTGCTTTACTGGGGTAGGGGTTACCTTTGTATCTCTACTCCCACAGGCTCCGAGTGGATTCCTGCGCGCTGGGTTAAACCAGCGAGCCCGCTTCAAGGTGGAGACCGTCAGGAACATACAGCTGCATCTGAAGATACTGATTCAGCCACATCTATCCTTTTTGCAGACTGTTTTTAGTTCATCTCAGGTGGATGTACGGACCCCACAACAACTGACATACTCGCTTGCTTGCTTAGCTAGTTATAACACTGGAGAATTGAGACTTTGTGCATGCTTGAACTGTTGGGACCGTAATCATTGTGCTTGGTTACTAATACATTGTGGGGGTTGTGGGGGGGATAAATGGGTCCATCAGACGCAGACCAGGGGAGAGCTGTGGTGTGCTTCCTGTAGAGGGAAATGGAGGAATGAAACCGTTCGGCAAACTCTAGAGTCAAGCACTGGGTTGCCATTTCCTCTGGCTGTTCAATTATTTGAAAGTACAGAACAACAGGCCTTAGCATATGCTCGGTGGGAACTTGGGCATCTGACATGGAGAGCTAAGGCTCTTAGTACCTCCCAAGTATTACGGAAGCAGTGTGATGTTGTCTGTAAAATCCCTCGGCAGTGAGCAGTGAAACCGCAGGATTGGGAAGAGCTTTGCTGCAGATTTAGACAGATAGCAGCCGAGAGGTGCAAGCAAAAAGATAAAAAAGAAATTTAACAAGAAAGGCCACAATGTTTAGCCTAATATGGTTTTTTGTAGCACTGAAATGTCCTGGTGTTATTAGCACTTATTGGATACCCCCGCAGCCCAAGGAAAACATCTGGGTAACCTTAGCAAACAAAACAGGACAGGAATCAATATGTTTGGCATTATCCTCACCCGGTAACCCCTTTTCTACGTGTTTAGTGGGAGTGCCCTTGGATGAGCTGCCCTGTCCACAGTCGGCACATAATTGTAAATCAAATGAGGCAATTTTGTATGCTGATCAATGGGATCAAGTGATGCCCCATTTCCCTATAGCCTCTTTGGAGCCTCAGGAACTTGAGATATTGGGTTCCTTAAAAGCGGATTGGTGCACATATTTCAATTGGACAAGTGTATATCGTGCCAGACCTGGACGGAAAGGTGTCAGTATGTCATACCCGATAAATGTTAACGCTACATTGGCCATTTATAGAAATGACACTCAATGGTGCAACTATACAAGTCCCAACATATCTCTGTCATCCCATAATCCCATAGCATTGCCTTATGGAGTATTTTTAATTTGTGGTGATTGAGCTTGGGCCGGAATTCCCTCAAAGATAGAAGGAGGGCCATGCACATTGGTTCGATTAACATTGCTTACGCCAAATACTTCTATGATTCTCCAGATGCATAAGCAACATCACAGAGTCAGGAGAATGACACATGCATTCAAACCAGACTGTCGGGACGAAGCAACATTTTGGTCAACAGAAGAAAGAGTATTAGCATCCTTTTTTGCTCCAGGTGTCACTGCAGCCCAAGCTTTGACTACACTAAACAAATTAGGTTGTTGGTTGGCGAAACAGACAAATGCCACCTCAGTAGCACTATCTCAATTATTGATAGATGTAGACTCGGTAAGACATGCCACGCTACAAAATAGGGCTGCAATTGATTTCCTATTATTAGCACAAGGGTACGGTTGTGAAATGTTTGAAGGGATGTGTTGTATGAACTTGTCAGACCACTCCAGCTCTATACATGCACAATTGCACACTTTGCACACACTGACCACACATTTGCGGCAAGACACTGGCTTTGGGCTTGATAACTGGCTAAAAGGTTTGGGTTTAGGACCCTGGCTAACTTCTTTGTTACAGCATTTAATTACAGTAGGAATTGTGATTTTTGTGTTATTATTATTGTTACCTTGTCTTTTTAAATGCTTGCAAAATGCTTTGATGAAATTGGTAAACGACAAATGGAACACCTCTTTGCTAGTGCTAAAAGAAAACGGGGGAAGTGTGGAGAATTTAAAAGATGAATGGCTGCATAGCAAAGGCTTCTTCCACCAGGCATCTCTGCAGAAAACTTGGCTTGGAGATCCTTTATTAATTTAAAGGCAGCAAGAGTGTAGCCCCTCATTGACACAGTCTGTGGCCACAGGGGAGGTGGAGAGAAACAAAATGAGAAATGACATAAACAGTGACATTTCTTATGGACAAGATTGAAAATAGCAAAACAAAGAAAAAGAACTTCCAAAAAATAAACCTACAAATATAACAGATGACTTTTATTACAAGTGAATGCAGAAACTGGCTAGCAGTTCAATGTTCCTGAAAATATCCAGTCGTCAGTCTCCACAGTGCAGCCTTGAGCTTCTGGTTCCTAAGGCTGTAGATGAGGGGGTTCAGTGTTGGAGGCACCACCGAGTACAGAACTGACAGAGCCAGATCCAGGGATGGGGAGGAGATGGAGGGGGGCTTCAGGAAGGAAAATATTCCAGTGCTGATAAACAGAGAGAGCACAGCCAGGTGAGGGAGGCAGGTGGAAAAGGCTTTGTGCCGTCCCTGCTCCGAGGGGATCCTCAGCACAGCCCTGAAGATCTGCACATACGAGAAAACCATGAACACAAAACAGCCAAGTACTAAACAGACAATACCTGCAATGATCCAAAGTTCCCTGGGTTTGGATTTGGAGCAGGAGAGCTTTAGGACTTGGGGCACCTCACAAAAGAACTGGCCCAGGGCATTGCCATGGCACAGGGGCAGGGAAAATGTATTGGCCGTTTGCATGAGAGCATTGAGAAAGGCACTGACCCAGGCAGCTGCTGCCATGTGGGCACAAGCTCTGCTGCCCAGGAGGGTCCCGTAGTGCAGGGGTTTGCAGATGGACACATAGCGGTCGTAGCACATGATGGTCAGCAGGGAAAACTCAGCTGAAAGGAAAAAGACAAAAAAAAAGAGCTGTGCAGCACATCCTGCCTAGGAGATGGTTGTGGTGTCCCAGAGGGAATTGTGCATGGCTTTGGGGACAGTGGTGCAGATGGAGCCCAGGTCGGTGAGGGCCAGGTTGAGCAGGAAGAAGAACATGGGGCTGTGCAGGAGGTGGCCGCAGGCTACGGCGCTGATGATGAGGCCATTGCCCAGGAGGGCAGCCAGGGAGATGCCCAGGAAGAGGCAGAAGTGCAGGAGCTGCAGCTGCCGCGTGTCTGCCAATGGCAGCAGGAGGAAGTGGCTGATGGAGCTGCTGTTAGACATTTCTTCACTCTGCCCATGGAGTCCTGTTGAAGTATGTAACAGTGACAATCAGCAGAGACTTTGCTGAGCGATGTCCCCTGGCCCCTTTCTTCCATCTCTCTCTCTCCTAATCTTTGCCACCCAGTTCTCCTTTTCTCTCAGCCCTTCCTTCAGCCCCTCCGTGCCTGGAGCTCTGCTGGGATCTGGCCCCATGGCTGTGACGAGCAGTGGCTCTGCAAAACGACACCCAGGGGTCAGCTCTGCTCTGCAGCACTGGGGTCAGGGGATCGGGGACAGGAGCCAGTCCTGTGTCAAGGACTTCATCAACCCAAAGTGCTCCTGAGGCAGAGGACCTTGGCAGCATCTCCTGTGCCAGGGCTAAGGAAAGGTGATGGCCAAAGGCAGTTGGAGAGGGTTTCCTGCTGTGCCCTGCAGGGAGATCAGAGAGAACTGAGCAAGGCAAGAGCATTGGCTGGAACTCAGTGAAGGGTGAGGGGAGCTGCTCTGTCCCTCCATCTGTCCCCAGCTGCCCTTTCTGAGATCGAAGGCAGTCCCTGTGTTCCTATGAAAATCAGCCCTGACACAGCTGAGAGCAGAGGGAGCCACAGCAGTGCAAACTGGCTCAGCCTTTCTCAGAGGCTCAGCCCCATCCCAGGCCCAGGACACTCCTGTCCCTTGGAGGCAACTCACAGCTTGGATGGAATCCCAAGGACACATCAAGGGTCCTGTCCATGGCACTGCTTGAGGAGAGTCAGCTCCTTCCCAGCCTGCCAGCCTGCCTTGCCCAGAGCTCCTTGTGGCAGAGGGAGCTGGGACACCCCATTTGTGGTGTCTTGGCATGGGGATCTGTAAAAAAAGTAATCATGGAATAGTTCAGTTTGGAGAGGACTTTCAATATCCCAGCACAGCTTGGTGGCACTTTTCCCCCACTGCCTGTCCAGGGCTCTGATGCCTGCAGCTGTCCCTGCCTGCAGCTGCTTCCCTGTGCCCAGGGCTGGGCCCTGCCAGTGCTGCCAGAGCCCAGCCCAGCCCTGGGGGCTCAGCTCTGCCCTGCAGACCCCTCCAAGCTCAGGCACTGCCCAGGGGCAGCTCTGCCTCTGTAGGCTCTTATGGCAATGTCAGAGCAACCCTGAGGAGGCTGGAAAAGTGACACTTGTGCGGCCTGCAAAGAAGTCTTTGCTGATTTCTGTCACTGCCTGGTTTATTAAGGATCTGTGAGAAAATTGTTTTATTTTTCTCAACCTGAACTTAGAGGTGAATATCTATGTAAAATTTTCATACCAGGCAACAGAGAACAGTAGATTATAAAAGCAGGATTTTTCCCTTTTACACAGCCCCTGCCTTACTGTGCTCCCTGTATAATCTACTTGGAAATGTTCTGCAGTTAAATCTCATGCTGGGAGCAGTCCTGGACAATGCAGCATCCTCAGCACACATGGAGAACACTTCCATGCCTTACCAGCTATCTCCTTCCACCCAGATCTTGTCCCCCAGTGCTGGCAGCAGCTCCCAGGGCTGGCTGAGCGCTGTCCCTGGCAGGCAGCAGAGTCCCTGGGCCAGCACAGCGCCCTGGGCTGCAGGACCCTGCTCTGCACCACAGCCCTGGGCACCCCTGGCTGCTCTACACAAGAGATCATCAGAGAATGTACTCACTGAGTCTGTAGGCATTGGGATGTTGCAGCTTGAGGAGATCACTGCAGGAGCTGCAGCTGCATTGTCCTGCAGCCAGAGGTTCCTGTGCCAAGGGCTGGCAGTGATTCTCCCCCAGTCCCTTCTCAGCACCTTCCCAGCCCTGAGTGATTGAAGCTCTCTGTGCCTCTGTGCTGTGCCCGGGGTGGCTGCAGGCAGTGCCCCAGCCCTGCTGGGCTGGCAGATGAGCTGCTCATCCAGAGAAATGTGGTTTTAAGCTGTTCTTTGCTCGAATCTCCCTCTGGATGAGGAGCGCAGCCCAGCTCATCAGCACAGACACAGCACAAAGACTTTAATGACCCTCTCAGGGACTTGGGTGCTGTTTACATCAGACTCAGTCCCTCAGAGCGTAATCAAAAAACTTCTGAAGAAGTCAATTTTAGATTCAAAGTCCAAAGTTTCTTTATTTTAAATACGTCCCACGGAGGGACATGACTGAGAGTTTCCCCAGATTCCCGTTAGAGCAGAACACTGTAGGAAGTGATGACAGGGTAAGACAAGCAGGGGAAAGATGTCTCTGATGCTGAGAAAACCTGGATATATTTCATGAATCCAAAGGGCCAAGGCCTGAGCCCCAGCCCCTGGCAAGGCAGATCCTGTCTCTCCCTCCTTGCTCAGGGCACTTCCCAGGGCACTGGGATGTGGGGATGTGCAATGCCAAGGGCAGCACCATGGGGCAGCCCCTGCCAGGCTGCTGTGCAGGAACAAGGAGGCAATGAGGCCCCAGGCCTGCAAGGGTCACTTGTCACCTGCTGGCCCCAGGCCCAGGCCCAGCAGCCATGGCCAAAGGGCTGCAGGAGTTGGCTCTGTCAGGGCCTTTCAGCTGCTGCCCATGCCTGTGCCCTGTCCAGTCCAGGCTGTCCTACGGTGTCCATGCCCTGCGCCTCTGTCACTGCAGGCTGTCGTCATCCCCTGGCTGCCTCACCTGGCTGGTCCCTTCCTTTGCTGACAGCTCTGCGTCCTGCCTGCCTCTCCCTGGGCACACAAAGCCTTTGGCTGCTCCAGACTCTTTCTGGGGGATGTGTTTCACCACAGCCCTGCCCTGGGAGAGAATTTCCTCTCTCCTTGTGTCCAGTCTGGACTTCCCCAGCTGCCCTTTGCATTTTTTTTCTTTCTGTGGCTGTTTTCTTCATGTCAAAAGGATCCACCATCTCTGAAACCACCCTTCAAGCACTCCCAGGTCTCTCGTCTTCTGTCCTCTGTCTCCACTCCACTGAGCACAGAGCTCCTTTGACCCTCTTTACTGGTTGTGTGCTTGAGGCCCTGGGCACCTGGACAACAAGGATGGTTCCTTTCTATAGGAAGGAAACCACAGAACCCGGATTTTTTGAAGGCAGATGAGAGGAACTCACCGGAGCCCAAGGCAAGCCAGACCTGTATGTCCTTGCAGCTTTTTTTCTGAAAACAACCCTTGGATATATGGGGAGTTTTTGAGGTGGTTTTCCATTTCAGCCATGGGTTCCTGGTCCAGAATAACAGATGTTTTCCACAGGAAGGAAAGGGCAGAGCCCCGGTGTTTCAAAGGCTGATTAGAGGAGGCCCCAAAGAGGCCAAGGTCAGCCAGACCTGTTTGTCTTGGCTGCTCTTGTCTTGTAGTAATCCTTGGGTAGACAGAATTTGGGAGGCCAAAGCCCAGCTTTGTCCATGGGTATCTAGACAAGGAAAGTTCTTTTCCATAGGAAGGAGCCCCAGTGTTTAAAAGGCAGATGAGAGCTGGCCCTCAGGAAGCCAAGGGAACCGAGACAGTCCTGGAAGCTTTTGTCTGGCAGCTATCCTTGGATATAAGTAATTTTGGAGGCAGATTCCCAATTTTGGCCATGGATGCCTACATTTGAAAGATGTTTTTTATCATGGCAAGAAAAGCACAGCCCCCCAGTGTTTTGAAGGAAGATGAAAAGTATCCCCCAAGAGGCCAAGGCCATCCAGAGCTGTCTTCCCTGGCAGGTTTCATATGGGAACAATCCTTGGATTTAACAAATTTGGAGGCAGAACCCCAGTTTTGAGCATGGGAACCTGGAGGAGGAGGAGAATTCTCTCCTACAGGAAGGAAAGCACACAACTCCAGTGTTTCAGGAGAAGATGACAAGCAGCTCTCAACATGCCAAGGTCAACTGGACTAGTCAGGCTACCCCCAGAGGCCAAGCCAACCAGATCTGTTCCATGTTTTTGGATCCTTGGGACATGCAGCATCACAAGTTCCCCTTGGATCCAAAGGCCCCATATTATCACAACAGATCTTTGTTTCCATGAGGCCCAGCAATATCCCATTGGTCTCCTTGCCTCAACAATGGCATAATGGCCCCTTGCCTCCATGAGGCCCTGCAATGTCAAAATGGTCTCCTTGGTTCCATGGGACTGCACAATGTCACAATGTCCCATTGGTTCCATGAGGTCACAGAACGTCACAATGTCCCCTTGGTTCTATTGGGTTCCTCAAGATCACCATGGCTCCTTGTTTCCACAAGGCCTGGCTATGTCACACTGGCCCCTTTCTTCCATGAGACCTGGCAGTGTCACAGTGGTTGCCCTGGTTCTGTGAGGTCCTGTGGTGTCAGAATGGCCCCTTGGTTTCATGGGGACCCAGAGTGCCAGAATGGTTTCATTGCTTCCATGAGACTCCTCAGCGTCACCATGGCTCCTTGGTTCCACAAGGCCCTGCAGAGCCCCTTGATTCAACGAGGCATCAAAGTGCCATAATGGTGTCCAGGATTCCATGAGGCCCCACAGTACCACAGGGGCACCTTGGTTCCATGAGATCCTGAAGTATGGAATGGCCCCTTCATTCCATTGGGCTCCTGACTGTTCTTAGTTCCATGGAGCCCTGCAGTGTCACAATGGTCCCCTTGGTTCCATGGTGCAACACAGTGTCACATTGGCCCCTCGGTTCTACAAGGCCCCAGAGTGTCACAATGGCCCCTTGTTCCCAGGAGGCCGTGCAATGTCACAATGGTCTCATAGGTTCCACAAGGCCCTGCAGTTCCACAATAGACCTGTGGTGTCACAAGGCTTTGAAATGACATCATAGTCTCAGTGGGTTTCCCTGAAGGTCCTCAATGATTTCCTTGGTTCTATGATGCCACATCATGTAACAATGGTCTCATTGGTTCCACAGAGTCAGAATGTCCCTGTGGTCTCATGGAGCCCCACAGTGTCACTATGATCCCCTTGGTTCCATGAGGCCCTGCTGTGCTACATCAACCCCTTGGTTATACAAGGCCCTGCAGTGTCACAATGGCCCCTTGGTTCCAGTGCGTCCTGATGTGTCATAATGGTCTCCATGGTTCCATGAGGCCCCACAGTATTTCCATAAAGTTTTGGTTCCATGAGCTCTCGTACTGCCAACAATTCTCCTTGGTTCCACAGTGTCACAAGGGGGCCTTGGTTCCATGGGGTTCAGCTGTGTAACATGGACGCCTTGATTCCATGAGGTTCTGTAGTGTCACCATGGACTCCTTGGTTCTGAGGCCCTGCTGTGTAACAATGGACCCGTAGTTCCATGAGGTTCTGTAGTGTCACCGTGGTCTCTTTGTTCCAAAAGGCCTTGCAGTGCCACAATGGCCGCTTGTTTCCATGAGGTTCTGTACTGTACCCAGATTCTCCTTGGTGTGGGAGGACGGATTGCAAAGAGAACAGAGACAGTGCTGAAGGCAATCTCACCCCTGATAAATTGCAGCTGTACTAATTACCAAGAGTGGGAACAGCCTTGACCTTAATAGATCACAGCTATATCCAATGAGAATGAGTGTTATAAAACACTAGGTTAGTTGTTTGAGACTTGGTTGGAGTCTGCAGGCTGTGCTGTGAGGAAGAAGGGTCAAGCAGGTGTGTAAGGGACAGACAGGGTCAGGTGGTCGTGCAATGGACAGGAAAGTGTTAGCTGGTCCTGAAGAAGGAAGAGAGAAGGAGTCCGAAGGCTGCGTGGAGCTGCCTGTGGGTAGGCTGCAGAGAGAAAGGTATGAGAGTTTTAGATAATAAGGGACTGATGCCTGTGTCAGTCATGACTCCACAATCAACTGGTCACAATAAATGGTGACCCCAACGTGATCCTGGCAAACGAGTACAACCCAAAGAGCAGTAAGATGGTGGAGCCCAGCCGAACTGAGCCAGGCAGACCAAGAACCTGAAGAGCAGAGCAGGTGGACCTGAGAGAAAAATAGGCAGACCTGGGAGTCTAAAAATCTGGACAAGTTGCAGCCAGGCAGGCCTGAGACCCTAAAAGCAATGTAGGCAGACCTGAGAGCCTGAGAGCAAGGATGATTTATGAGACACCGATCCCAAGGTCCGGCCACAGTTTGCGGGATCCTGGGGCAGCACGTGCCAGTGTTCGCGGCAGGACGGCATAGCTGGAAACAGCAGCAGAGCTCCGAGAGGCGAAGGCAGAGCTGCACCAAAAGAATGTAAGAAAAGCTTGGAGTGACCAACTAACACAAAAAAAACCAAAAATGGAGGTGACCAAACTCGAAGAGAAGAAACATTATGAAAACAAGTACAGACCTGCACGAGGGGAAGCGTTGAAAAAAGCAAGACAAGAGGGAGAGAAACAGCAAGCAGACATGTTGCTTCAGTCAATGGAAGAACTGAAATTGCAGAAGACAAAAAGCAACAAAAACTGAAAAAAGGCACAAGAGAATCTATAAAGCAGCAGTGGGAGCGAGAGATAGATTAGATCTATTATTCAGTTCAATGTATTTATTTGCTTTTTTTGTTTATTGTATTCAAAAGTTAATATTCCATAGGCAGAAGTTCTATAGGCATAGATATCAATAGGCACAAGTGCAAAAAATAATATTCGGTGTAAGAGAATGATGTTCTAGACTGTTAAAAGCAAAACTAAACCTAAACAAACAAAAAAGGGAGAGACAACTATTAATGAGGAAGGAACAGGAAAGATTGTTATGCCACCGTAAACTTTCACTCTGAGTCCACATTTCAAAAAACTAAGGTACCCCATCTAAGGGTAGGTTTTGTCTAGGGAGAAGTGTCTTTTGGAAACTTTTCTTGGTTTCCAGGAGCTGCCTCTGTGCCAGGAGGGTGGCCCTGCTCAGCAGCACAGACAAAGCACAATGACTTTAATGACCCTCCCGTGGATTTGGTATTGTTTACCTTCAACTCAGTTCCTTGCGAGTGTCTTTAAAACTTTTCAATAACTCAAAGTAAAATTGAAACCATGAAGTTTCTTGAAGTTTAAAGGGTTCCCGCTGAGGGATATGACTGAGAAAATACCCTCAGTTTCTAGTTAGAGCAGAACACTGCAGGCAGTGATGACAGGTGGGGACAAACAAGGGAAAGGTGTCTCTAATGCTCAGCAAACCTGGATGTGTTTCAGGAATCCAAAGGGCCAAGGCCTGAGCCCCAGCCCCTGGCAAGGCAGATCCTTTCCCTCTGTCCTTGCTCAGGGCTCTTCCCAGGCCACTGGGATGTGGGGATGTGCAATGCCAAGGGCAGCACCATGGGGCAGCCCCTGCCAGGCTGCTGAGCAGGGACAAGGAGGCAAGGAGGCCCCAGGCCTGCAAGGATCACTTGTTCACTGCTGGCCTCAGGCCCAGGGCCAGCAGCCATGGCCAAAGTGCTGCAGGAGTTGGCTGTGTCAGGGCCTTTCAGCTGCTGCCCATGCCTGTGCCCTGTCCAGCCCAGGCTGTCCTACGGTGTCCATGCCCTGTGCCTCTGTCCCTGCAGGCTGTCGTCATCCCCTGGCTGCCCTACCTGGCTGGCCCCTTCCTTTGCTGACAGCTCTGCATCCTGCCTGCCTCTGCCTGGGCACACAAAGCCTTGGGTTTGATACCTAAAGGGTAATTTTAATTAATTTAACTTTAACTGTGCCTGTGAATTTTTAGCACAGGAACAATATTTTTTGACCCAGCAGGGCTCTATGAAACAAATGGTCCATTGTGATACTGCAGATCCAAGGAGACCAGTGTGAAACTCTGGAACCTCATGAAGCCCAGAGGCCATTGTGACACTGAGAAACCTCATGGAATCAAAAGTACATTATGACAGAGAAAGGCTTCATGGAACCAAGAATCCATTGTGAAAAAGCAAGGCCTTGGCTGAGCAAGGGAACAATTGTTGAAAGTACAGAGACTCATGGAACCACAGGGTCTCTGTGACACCGCAGGGCCTCATGCAGCCAAGGGGCCACTGTGATCCTGAGGAGCTCAATAGAACCGAGAGCACTTTGACACTGCAGGACTGTATGGAATCACAGACACCATTGTGACACTCTGCGGCCTCGTGGAACCAAGGGGACCATTGTGTCATTGTGCAGCTCCATGGAACAAAGGAAACCATTTTGACACTGCAAGGCCTCATGGAAGCCAGGGACCATTGTGACACTATGGGGCCCAATGAAATCAAGGGGCCAGTGTGATACAGCATGGCCTTGTGGAACCAAGGATCCAATATGGAATGACCATTGTCATATGCTCCAGCAGCAGCTGGAGCTCAAAGAGGACTGCATGGCCCTGTGGATCCAAGGGAACAGGGAACAGGTCTGGATGGCTTGGCCTGACTGACTCAACTGACCTCGGCATTTTTGGGGTCTCTTCTCATGCACCCCTGAAACACTGAGGCTTTGGGCTTTTCTTTCTGTGGAAAAGAATCATCCCTCCTGCCCAGGCACCCATGGCCAAAATTAGTACTTCTCCAAAATTCACTGTGTGCAAATGTTTCTTCCAGACAAAAGCTGCCAGGACAGGCAGGCCTGGCTCATCTTGGCTGCTGGTTGTCACCCCTAATCTGCCTTGGAAATACTGGGGCTCTGTGCTTTCCTTCCCATGGTAAAGGACTGGCCTTCTCATCCACGTGCTCATGGCTGAAATTGGGATTCTGCCCCCCCAAAATTCCTTATATCTGAGATACGGAATCCAAGAAATTTTTTCCATTGCTCCTTGAAGAAAGCTGCCAGGACCGACAGCTCTGGTTGGCCTTGGCCTCTGGTGGCTGCCATTCATCAGCCCCTGCAACACTGGGGCTCTGTGCTTTCCTTCCTCTTGAGAGCATGGTAGCACTTCAGGGCCTCAGGGAACTAATGAACCATTGTGACACTGTGAGAATTCATGGAACCACAGGGACCACTGTGGTACTGCTGGGCTGCATGGTCCCAAGGGGCAAGTGTGAAGCAGCAGGTCTTGGTGGAACCAAGAGGCCATTGTTGCATTACAGGGCCTCGTGGAACCAAAGGGCCACTGTGACCCTGCGGGGCCTTATGGAAGCATGGGGCCATTGTGACAGTACAGAAACAAATAAGACATTGTGACACTTTGGGACCTCATGGAAACAAGGGAAGATGGAACAGGTTTGGCTGGTTTGGCCTCCTGTGGGCCTCCTGACAGGTCCAGCTGATCTTGGAATGCTGAGGGCTGCATCTCATCAGCCCCTGGAGAACTGGGGCTCTGTGCTTTCCTTCCTATGGAAAAGAACCATCCATCTTTCCAGGTGCCCACTTATTGAAACTCTCTCTTAAAAATTCCCCATATGCAAGGGCTGTCCCAGAAGAAAGCTGCCTGGACAGAGAGCTGTGGCTGGCCTTGGCCTCTGGTAGTCACCTCTCATCTCAAGGAGGCCCTGAGAAAAGGATCTGAACAGGTTTGACTACTATACCATCAATGAGTCTCTCATCCTCTGAAAAACTCTGATGCTCTTCTGATCATATGTGTCCTTTTTCCTTCTATGTTTATTATGCATGAAATATTATTTTCCGCGAAGAAATAATATTCTTATCCCTCTGCCAGTGTTATCTGATGCAAAACACGTCTTCTACATATGGATCCAGGACACCTGTATGAGCAAACTCACATTTCCCCCCCCAGAGAAGTCCAACGCTGCTCGTGCCGAGCAGGGTCCCCTGTCCCCCTGGGTCCCCCCTGCCCCCAGCCCTGCAGCCTCCCCCAAGGATGTTCCACAAATCAACACCCAGTCTGACATGGGGACAAGGGGCTGGGCTGTGTGACGAGGACATCAAGGACGTGGATTATCCAGGTCACTGTGGCCTGGCTTGGGTTCCCCAGGGCAGGAAAGATGTCTGGCAGCTGGAGTAGGGTTTGGGAAGGGCTCCAAGGTGGGGCTGGAGCCCTTTGGCTGTGAGGAGAGGCTAAGGGAGCTTGGCTTCCCCAGCCTGGAGCAGGGTAGGCTGAGGGGGTCCTCATCCCAGCCTGGCAGTGCCACCCAGGAGGTGATGGAGAACACAGAGCCAGGCTCTTCACCGGGGGCCTGGTGAGAGACAAAAGCCAATGGGTGGAAGGGGAAAGAGAGGAGATCAGCCAGGACAGGAGGAGATGAAATGAGTCAGGCTGGTTTCAGCATTTCCTCCACACCAAAAGTTTCCTGATCCCCTTCTCCATCCACCACTGACAGCTTTGCAAATCAGGAATTGTTCAGGCTGTTTTATCTCCACTTCACTCAGAGCATCCTGATTCAACAACTGAACTGTGTTTATATCAACTACAGAATCATCTTGTCTTAAAATTGGTTTTTACCAGAATCCCCTGTGAATGGTGGACATGTCAGATGTGTCTGGGATGTCTCACACTGCTGAGGGAAGTGTTTCAATGTTTCTTAAATTGTACCATGTTTACATTTTTTGTGTTGGCAATGAAGAGACATTTTCTGTGCCTCTGAGTCCCACCAGTTCCTGACCCCTAAAGAACAAAAACCTGATGAGTTGTGGCTCCCCCTTGCACCTCCCTCCACAGCCACAGCAGAGCTGCCTTGTCCTAGGAAGTCCCTGGCAATGCAGGGATGAAGGAAACAGGACAGGCTGTGGGGATCACGGGCAGGGCATACCCAGGGATTTGGGGTGGTTGTGAGCCCTGGGCAGGACCCAGCCCTTGGCCTTGGGGAACCTCATCCAATTGTCCTGGGCCCATGGCTCCAGCCTGTCCAGATCCCTTTGCAGAGCTTCCTGCACCCCAGCACAGCCACACTCCCACCCAGCTTGGGCTCACTGGGAACTTACTGAGGGTGCCCTCGATGCCCTCATCCAGATCATCCATAAAGAAATTTAATTGACCTGGCCCCAGTCCTGAGCCCTGAGGACACCCCTGGGTGTGACTCCATTCCTCAGCTCCTCTGAGTCCCAGGGGTTGGATGAGGAAAACGGTGGGGTCGGGGTAGGGACAGAGTCTGATCGATTGTCAGCCATGAAGGGTCCTGATTTTCAGATCTATTCAGAGTGCAATAGGAGGTGCTTGGGATCAATACCACCTGGGGATTGCTGATATCAATCTAATAAAGGGACAAAAAAGTTTCTCTTCATTGTTTTCAATATATTACATCCTCTTTGAATACACTTCAGAAATCTCTACAATTACCACGAAAGAATTGAAGATTTCTGTTATTCCCATGGGCTTGTATTGCTTGGGTATTTTGAACAAATGTTTATGAGCCTTTGTTAGCTGAATTTCCCAGCTGAAGAGCTCAAGACACAAGAGGCCTCTGGAAAAGTAAAATTCATCAGCAGCCTCCAAGGGGCTGAGAATCCATCCTCATCAGAGCAGCAATGAACAGAAATGGGCACAGCTTTCTGGCTGACCCAGCTTTGGCATCGGCCCTGGGCCTGCACCAGGAGCAGCTCTGGAGGGCCCCAAGGCCACAGCTGTTGTGCTGGCCTAGGCAGATGGGATGGCAGCAGGGGCTGCAGAGCTCTCAGCACCTCAGCCAGAGGGGAGCAGGGCACACAGGGAGCCTCCTTTTCCCTTGGCCCAGCACCTTCCCCATGGCTGGGGCTGAGTCCTGTCTGAGCTGCAGCTGCTGCTGTGCCCTTGCCAGGGGCTGAGGCCGTGGGGCCCCTGCCCAGAGCAGCCTGGCCTGAGCAGAGCTGTGGGGCCAGAGGCGGCTGGGCTGTGCTGGGGAGAGTCTCTTGGTGCTGCCCAGAGCTCAGGGCAGCTGGCAGAGCTTGGAGGGAGCTGGGCTGGGCTCAGAGAGCCAGCCAAAGAAAGCATTAGTGTCCATCTCAGCCTGTGTCAGTGTGAAGGGGCCAAGAAAAACGGCCCAGGGCCTCCAAATTTTCTGTGTAGGAGCTGAGCTTTTGACCCCTTGAGCCCTCCCAAGTGCTGGGGCTGCACCTCCAGCTCCAGAGGAGATGTGACAGATGGGAGCAGACACAAAGAATTCCTGCCAGATTATTTCTTGTGTTTGCTTCTACTGATCACCTGGATCCATATGTAGAGATGTTCTTTGTCAGATAACACTGGTAGAATGATAAGAATAGTATTTTTCAGCTGAAAATAATATTCCTTGAATAATATAAATAAGGAAAAAAGACACGTGATCAAAAGAGCATCTGAGTTTTGCAGAGGATGAGAGACTCCTTGATGTTCCAGTACTCAAACCTGTTCAAGCACTTTTCTCAGGGCTTCCTTGAGATGAGAGGTGGCCACAAAGGCCAAGGCCAGCCAGGCCTGTCTGTCCTGGCAGCTTTCATCTGGGAGAAACTCTTGCATACCGTGAGTTTTGGAGAAGTACCAATTTTGGCCATAAGTGCCTTGGCAGGAGGGATGGTTCTTTTCCACAGAAAGGAATGCACTGAGTCAGGACGTTTTCTATGAGAAGAGACCCTCAGTATGCCAAGGTCAATCAAGCCAGTCAGGCCAAGCCATCCAGACCTGTTACCTGTTCCCTTGGATTCACAGGGTCCCACAGTGTGACAGTGGTGGTTCCATATTGGATCCTTGATTCCAAGAGGCCCTGCTGTGTTACACATGGCCCTTGTTTCCACGGAGCCTCATAGTGTCACAATGGTCCCTGGCTTCCATGAGGCCTTGCAGTGACAAAATGGTTTCCTTGGTTCTATGGAGCTGCACAATGACACAATGGTCCCCTTGGTTCCATGAAGCCGCAGAGTGTCACAATGGTGTCCATGATTCCACATAGTCCTGCAGTGCCCTCTTGGTTCTCTTGAGCTCCTCAGGCTCATGGTGGCCCCTTGGCTGCATGAGGCCCAGCTGTGTCACACTGGTCCCTTGCTTCCAATGGGCCCCACAGTGTCACAATTGTCCTCCCCTGCTTCCATGAGGCCTTGCCATGTCACAGTGGTCTCCTTGGTACCGCAGTATCACAATGGACCCTTGGTTCCAGGGGACTCACAATGTCATAGGGGTCTCCTTGGTTTCACAAGGTCCGATAGAGCCCCTTGGTTCAACGAGACCTCAAAGTTTCATAGTGGTCTCCAGGACTCCACGAGGCCCTGCAATGTCCCAATGGACATTTGGTTCCATGGGGTCCTGAGCTGTTCCATGAATCCTCAGTTTCATGGGGCCCTGTAGGGGTCATATTGGTCCCCTTGGTTCAATAGTGCCACACAGTGTAACAACTGCCCCCCGGCCTGCCAAGAGTCCATAGTGTCACAATGATTCCTTGCTTCCATGAGGCCTTGTAATGTCACAATGGCCCCTTGGTTCTATGAGGCCTTGTAGTGTCACAATTGTCCTAATGATTCCATAAGGCCTGGCAGTGTCACAAAAAACCATTGAGCCCCACAGTGTCTCTGGGGTCCCCTTAGCTCCACAGGGCCCTGAAGTGCCACAATGGCCCTTTGGTTTCCCAGGGCCTCAAGGTGTACAAATGGCCTCTAGGGTTTCATGAGGCCCTGCTGTGTCACAACGGACCTTTGGTTCCATCATGCCCCATAGTGTCACACTGATATCCTTGGTTCCACGGTGTCAGAATGGACCCTGCATCCCATGGAGACCACAGTGTTCACTGCAGCCCCCTTGATTCCATGAGGCCCTGCCATGCTAGAATGGCCCCTTGGTACCAGTGGGTCCCAAAGTGTCAGAACAGTCTCCACTGTTCCACGAGGCCCTGCAATGTCACTGTGGTCCGCTTGGTTCACAGGGCCCCAGAATGTAACTAAGGACTTTTGGTTCCATGAGGTTCTCAGTCAAAATGGGCCAATTGGCTCCATGTGGCAATGCTGTGTCACAATGTCTCATGGTTCCATGAGGCCCAACAGAGTTGCAATAGACTCTTAATTCCATGAAGCCTTGCTGTGTCACAATGGAGTTCTGGTTCTGTGAGCTTTCATACTAGGGTATGAAAGTCTCTTTGGTTCACCTTGGACCCTTTGATCCATGAGGTCCCACAGTATAACATGATCACTTTGGTTCCGTGAGGGCCCACATTGCCCAGTGGCACATAATTTCACAAGGCCTTACTGTTTCAGAATGGCCCATGGTTTAATGAGGCCCCACAGTATCACCATGGTCTCCTTGGATCCACATTGTCACAATGGACCTTTCATTCCATGAAGCCGATACATGGCTCCTTGTTTCCACAAGGCCTGGCTATGTCACACTGGCCCCTTTCTTCCATGAGACCTGGGCAGTGTCACAGTGGTTGCCCTGGTTCTGTGGAGGTCCTGTGGGTGCAGAATGGCCCTTTGGTTTCATGGGGCCCAGAGTGCCAGAATGGTTTCATTGCTTCCATGAGACTCCTCAGCGTCACCATGGCTCCTTGGTTCACAAGGCCTGCAGAGCCCCTTGATTCAACGAGGCATCAAAGTGCCATAATGGTGTCCAGGATTCCATGAGGCCCCACAGTACCACAGGGGCACTTGGTTCTATGAGATCCTGAAGTATGGAATGGCTCTTCATTCCATTGGGCTCCTGAACTGTTCTTAGTTCCAATGGAGCCCTGCAGTGACACAATGGTCCCCTTGGTTCCATGGTGCATACACAGTGTCACATTGGCCCTATCGGTTCTTACAGGCCCCAGAGTGTCACAATGGGCCCTTGTTCCAGGAGGCCGTGCAATGTCACAATGGTCTCATAGGTTCCACAAGGCCCTGCAGTTCACAATAGACCTGTGGTTGTCACAAGGCTTTGAAACGACATCATAGTCTCAGTGGGTTTCCTGAAGGTCCTCAATGGTTTCCTTGGTTCTATGATGGCCACATCATGTAACATGGTCTCATTGGTTCCACAGAGTCAGAATGTCCCTGTGGTCTCATGGAGCCCCAAGTGTCACTATGATCCCTTGGTTCCATGAGGCCTTTTCTCTGTGCTACATCAACCCTTGGTTATATCAGGGCCCTGCAGTGTCACAATGGCCCCTTGGTTCCAGTGCGTCTGATGTGTCATAATGGTCTCCATGGTTCCATGAGGCCCCACAGTATTTCCATGGACTTTTGGTTCCATGAGCTCTCGTACTGCCAACAATTCTCCTTGGTTCACAGTGTCACAAGGGGCCTTGGTTCCATGGGGTTCAGCTGTGTAACATGGACGCCTTGATTCCATGAGGTTTCGTAGTGTCACCTATGGACTCCTTGGTTCTGAGGCCGCCTGCTGTGCAACAATGGACCCGTAGTTCCATGAGGTTCTGTAGTGTCACCGTGGTCTCTTTGTTCCAAAAGGCCTTGCAGTGCCACAATGGCCGCTGTGTTTCCATGAGGTTCTGTACTCGTACCCAGATTCTCCTTGGTGTGGGAGGACGGATTGTAAAGAGAACAGAAACAGTGTGAAGGCATCTCACCCCTGATAAATTGCAGCTGTACTAATTACCAAGTGGGACAGCCTTGACCTTTAATAGATCACGTATATCCAATGAGAATGAGTGTTATAAAACACTAGTTAGTTGTTTGAGACTTGGTTGGAGTCTGCAGGCTGTGCTGTGAGGAAGAGGGTCAAGCAGGTGGTGTAAGGGAACAGACAGGGTCAGGTGGTTGTGCAATGGACAGGAAAGTGTTAAGCTGGTCCTGAGAAGGAAGAGAGAAGGAGTCCGAAGGCTGTGTGGAGCTGCTGTGGGTAGGCTGCAGAAAGAAAGGTATGAGAGTTTTAGATAATAAGGGACTGATGCCTGCGTCAGTCATGACTCCACAATCAACTGGTCACAATAAATTGGTGACCAACGTGTCCTGGCAACGAGTACAACCCAAAGAGCGAGTAAGGATGGTGAGCCCAGCCGACTGGAGCCAGGCAGACAAGAACCTGAAGAGCAGAGCAGGTGGACCTGAGAGAAAAATAGGCAGACCTGGGAGTCTAGAAAATCTGGACAAGTTGCAGCCAGGCAGGCCTGAGACCTAAAGCAATGTAGGCAGACCTGAGCGCCTGAGAGCAAGGATGATTTATGGAGACACCGATCCAAGATCGGGCCACAGTTTGCGGGATCTTGGGGCAGCACGTGCAGTGTTCGCGGCAGGACGGGCGTAGCTTGGAAACCAGCAGCAGAGCTCCGAGAGGCGAAGCCAGAGCTGCACCAAAAGAATTAAGAAAAGCTTGGAGTGACCAACTAACACAAAAAACAACCAAAATGGAGGTGACCAAACTCGAAAGAGAAGAAACATTATGAAAACAAGTACAGACCTGCACGAGGGGAAGCGTTGAAAAAGCAAGACAAGAGGGAGAGAAAACAGCAAGCAGAATGTTGCTTCAGTCAATGGAAGAACTGAAATTGCAGAAGACAAAAAGCAAACAAAACTGAAAAAAGGCACAGAGAATCTATAAAGCAGAGAGTGGAAGCGAGAGAAGATTAGATCATATATTCAGTTCAATGTATTTATTTGCTTTTTTGTTTATTGTATTCGAAAGTTAATATTCCATGGCAGAAGTTCTATAGGCATAGATCATATAGGCACAAGTGCAAAAATAATATTCGGTGTAAGAGAATGACGTTCGTAGACTGTTAAAAGCAAACTACTAAACAAACAAAGGGAGAGAATACTAATTAATGGAGGAAGGAACAGGAAAGATTGTTTACGCCACTGTAAACTTCACTTCTGGAGTCTACATTTCAAAAAACTAAGGTACCCCATCTAAGGGTAGGTTTTGTCTAGGGAGAGTGTCTTTTGGAAATCTTTCTTGGTTTCCAGGAGCTGCCTCTGTGCAGGAGGGTTGGCCCTGCTCAGCAGCACAGACAAAGCACAATGACTTTAATGACCCTCCCGTGGATTTGGTGTTGTTTACCTTCAACTCAGTTCCTTGGCGTTTCTTTAAAACTTTTCAATAACTCAAGTAAAATTGAAACCATGAAGTTTCTTGAAGTTTAAAGGGTTCCCGCTGAGGGATTATGACTGAGAAAATACCCTCAGTTTCTAGTTAGAGCAGAAAACTGCAGGCAGTGATGACAGGTGGGGACAAAACAAGGGAAAGGTGTCTCTAATGCTCAGCAAACCTGGATGTGTTTCAGGAATCCAAAGGGCCAAGGCCTGAGCCCCAGCCCTGGCAAGGCAGATCCTTTCCCTCTGTCCTTGTCTCAGGGCTCTTCCAGGCCACTGGGATGGTGGGGATGTGTAATGCCAAGGGCAGACCATGGGGCGGCCCCTGCCAGGCTGCTGAGCAGGGACAAGCAGGCAAAGGAGGCCCCAGGCTGCAAGGGTCACTTGTCCCTGCTGGCTAGGCCAGGGCAAGCAGCCATGGCCAAAGGTGCTGGCAGGGGTTGGTGTGTCAGGGCCTTTCAGCTTGCTGCCATGCTGTGGCCCTGTGGCAGCCCAGGCTGTCCTACGTGTCCATGCCCTGTGCCTCTGTCCCTGCAGGCTGTCGTCATCCCCCGGCTGCCCCACCTGGCTGGCCCCTTCCTTTGCTGACAGCTCTGCATCCTGCCTTCTCTGCTGGGAACACAAAGCCTTGGGCTTGATACCTAAAGGGTAATTTTAATTAATTTAACTTTAACTGTGCCTGTGAATTTTCTAGCGGAACAATCTTTTTTGAGCCCAGCAGGGCTCTATGAAACAAATGGTCGTTGTGATACTGCAGATCCACAGGAGACCAGTGTGAAACTCAGGAACCTCATGAAGCCAGAGGCCATTCGTGACACTGAGAAAACTCATGGTAATCAAAAGTACATTATGACAGAGAAAGGCTTCATGGAACCAAGAATCATGTGAAAAGCAAGGCTTGCTGAGCAAGGGAACCATTGTTGAAGTACAGAGACTCATGGAACACAGGGTCTCTGTGACACCGAGGGCCCTCATGCAGCAAGGGCCCTGGTTGATCCTGAGGAGCTCAATAGAACCGAAGGCACTTTTGACACTGCAGGACTGTATGGAATCACAGACCACCATTGTGACACTGCTGCGGCCTCGTGGAACCAAGGGGACCATTGTGTCATTGTGCAGCTCCATGGAACAAAGGAAACCATTTTGATACTGCAAGGCCTATGGAAGCGCAGGGACATTGTGACACTATGGGGCCCCATGGAACAAGGGGCCAGGTTGATACAGCAGGGCCTTGTGGAACAAGGATCCAATCATGGAATGACCATGTGTCATATGCTCCAGCGCAGCTGGAGCTCAAAGAGGACTGCATGGCCCTGTGATCCAAGGGAACAGGGAACAGGTCTGGATGGCTTTGGCCTGACTGACTCAACTGACCTCGGATTTTTTGGGGTCTCTCTCATGACCCCTGAAACACTGAGGCTTTGGGCTTTTCTTTCTGTGGAAAAGAACCATCCCTCCTGCCCAGGCACCCATGGCCAAAATTAGTACTTCTCCAAAATTCACTGTGTGCAAATGTTTTTCCAGAGAAAAGCTGCCAGGACAGGCAGGCCTGGCTCATCTTGGCGCTGGTTGTCACCCCTAATTCTGCCTTGGGAAATACTGGGGCTCTGTGCTTTACTTCCATGGTAAAGGGACTGGCCTTCTCATCCACGTGGGCTCATGGCTGAAATTGGGATTCTCCCCCCAAAATTCCCTATTCTGAGATACGGAATCCAAGAATTTTTTCCATTGCTACCTTGAAGAAAGCTGCCAGGACAGACAGCTCTGGTTGGCCTTGGCCTCTGGTGGCTGCCATTCATCAGCCCTGCAACACTGGGTCTGTGCTTTCCTTCCTCTTGAGAGCATGGTAGCACTTCAGGGCCTCATGGAACTAATGAACATTGTGACACTGTGAGAATTCATGGACACAGGGACCACTGTGGTACTGCTGGGTCTGCATGGTCCAAGGGGCAAGTGTGAAGCAGCAGGGCTTGGGTGGAACCAAGAGGCCATTTGTTGCATTACAGGGCTCGTGGAACCAAAGGCCACTGTGACCCTGCGGCTTATGGAAGCATGGGGCCATTGTGAGCAGTAACAGAAACAAGTAAGACATTGTGACCTTTGGGACCTCATGGAAACAAGGGGAAGAATGGAACAGGTTTGGCTGGTTTGGCCCCTGTGGGCCTCCTGACCAGGTTAGCTTGGAATCTTGGAATGCTGAGGCTGCAATCTCATCAGCCCTGGAGAACTGGGGCTTCTGTGCTTTCCTTTCCTATGGAAAAGAACCATCCATCTTTTCCAGGTGCCCACTTATTGAAACTCTCTCTTAAAAATTCCCCATATGCCAAGGGCTTGTCCCAGAAGAAACTGCCTGGACAGAGAGCTGTGGGCTGGCCTTGGCTCTGGTAAAGTCACCTCTCATCGTCAAGGAGGCCCTGCGACAATAGGATCTTGAAGGTTTGAATACTATACCATCAAATGAGTCTCTCATCTCTGAAAAACTCTGATGCTCTTTGATATATGTGTCCTTTTTTCCTTTATGTTTATTATGCATGAAATATTATTTTCCGCGAAGAAATAATTATCTTATCCTTCTGCCAGTGTTATCTGATGCAAAACACGTCCTCTACATATGATCAGGACTACCTGTATTGAGCAACTCACATTTCCCCCCCCAGCAGAAGTCAACGCTGCTCGTGCCGAGCAGGGTCCCGCCTGTCCCCTGGGTCCCCCCTGCCCCAAGCCCTGCGCCTCCCCATGGATGTTTCCCTCAAATAACCCCCAGTCCTGACATTGGGGACAAGGGGCTGGGCTGTGTGACGAAAGGAACATCAATGGACGTGGTTATCCAGGTCAACTGTGGCTTGGTTGGGTTCTCCGCCAGGGCAAGAAAGATGTCTCGGCAGCTGGAGTAGGGTTGGGGAAGGGCTCCAAGGTGGGGGCTGAGCCCTTTGGCTGTGAGGAGAGGCTAAGGGAGCTTTGCTTCCCCACCTGGAGCAGGGGTTAGGCTGAGGGGGTCTCAATCCCAGTCCTGGCAGTGGCCACCCAGGGGTGAAAGGAGAACACAGAGCCAGGCTTTCACGGCGGGGGCCTGGGTGAGAGGACAAAAGCCAATGGGTGGAAGGGGAAATAGAGGAGATCAGCCAGGACAGGAGGGAGATGAAATGAAGTCAGGCTGGTTTCCAGCATTACGCTCCACAACCAAAGTTTCCTTTGATTCCCACTTCTCCAACTCTACTCATGACGCTTTCTCAAATCAGGAATTGTTCAGGGCTGTTTAATCATCCACTTTAATCAGAGCATGCCTGATTCACAAACTGAACTGTGTTTAATATTCAACGTCACAGAATCATCTTTGTCTAAAATTGGTTTTTTACCAGAATCCCCTTGAAATGGTGTAGCATGTCAGATGTGGTCTGGGATGTCTCACACTGCTGAGGGAAGTGTTTCAAATGTTTCTTAAATTGTTACCCATGTTTACATTTTTTGTGTTGGGCAATGAAGGAGACAATTTTCTGTGGCCTTCTGAAGTCCACCAGTTCCTGGACGCCTAAAGAAACAAAACTGAATGAGTTTGTGCTCCCTTGCACCTCCTCCACAGCCAGCAGCAGAGGCTGCCTTGGTCTAGGATAGTCCCTGGCATGCCAGGGAATGAAGGAAACAGGACAGGCTGTGGGAATCACGGCAGGGAATACCAGGGATTTGGGGTGGTTGTGAGCCTGGGCAGGACCCAGCCTTGGCCTTGGGGAATACCTCATCTCACTTGTCATGGGCCCATGGCTCCAGCCTGTCCAGATTTCCTTTGCAGAGCTTCCCTGCACCCAGCACAGCACTCCCCACCCAGCTTGGGCTGCACTGGAACCTGACTTGAGGGTGCCTCGATGCCTCATCCAGATCATTCCATAAGAAATTTAATTGACCTGGCCCAGTCCTGAGCCCTGAGGACACCCTGGGTGTGACCCATTCCTGCACTCTCTCTGAGTCCAGGGGTTGGATGAGGAAAACGGTGGGGTCGGGGAAGGGACAAGAGTCTGTATGATTGTCAGCCCTGAAAGGGTTCCTGCATTTTCAGATCTATTCAGAGTGATAGGAGGTGCTTGGGATCAATACACTGGGGATTGCTGATATCAATCTAATAAAGGGACAAAAAAGTTTCTCTTTCATTGTTTTAATATTATTACTATCCCTCTTTGAAATACACTTCAGAAATCTCTACAATTACACGAAAGAATTGAAGATTTCTGTTATTCCCATGGTTGTATTGGCTTGGGTATTTTGAACAAATGTTATAAAAAAAAGGCTGTAGGGGCTCCTCCAGCTCACGCATTCATTGGGCTCATGACAAGAGTCTAGCTTGAGGTGCTGATGTTACTAGGCCTCTTGTGTTTGAGCCTTCAAGGGGAATTCGTAAAACCCCCCCTCCCGCTATTTTTTTTTTTCTATGCCTTCCACCGCGAGGCCTCAACAAGGGCTGGATGTACATGCAAGCTAGGGCTAGGTCCATCCTCATCAGAGCAGCAATGAACAGAAATGGGCACAGCTTTCTGGCTGACCCAGCTTTGGCATGGGCCTGGGCGCCTGCAGCAGGCGCAGCTCTGGAAGGGCCTCCAGGAGCACAGCTGTTGTGCTTGGCCTAGGCAGATGGATGGCAAGCAGGGGCTGCAGAGCCTCTCGCCCTCAGCCAGAGGGGAGCAGGGCACACAGGGAGCCTCCTTTCCTTGGCCCAGCCCCTTCCCCATGGCTGGGCTGAGTCCTGTCTGAGCTGCAGCCTGCTGCTGTGCCCTTGGGCCAGGAGGCTGAGGCCGTGGGGCCCCCCTGTGAGATCATCAGAGAATGTACTCACAGAGTCTGTAGGCATTGGGATGTTGCAGCTTGAGGAGATCACTGCAGGAGCTGCAGCTGCATTGTCCTGCAGCCAGAGGTTCCTGTGCCAAGGGCTGGCAGTGATTCTCCCCAGTCCCTTCTCAGCCCCTTCCCAGCCCTGAGTGATTGAAGCTCTCTGTGCCTGTGTGCTGTGCCCGGGGTGGCTGCAGGCAGTGCCCCAGCCCTCCTGGGTTGGGAGAAAAGCTGCTTATAAAGAGAAATGTGTTTTTAAGCTGTTCTTGGTTACCAGGATCATCCTCTGGATGAGGAGCTCAGCCCCAATCAGCAGTACAGACAAAGAAAAAGGATTTTAATGACCCTCTCAGGGCTTTCATGCTGTTTACACCACACTCAGTCCTTTAGCGTGTGATCAAAAAACTTTTCAAGAACTCGAATTTAGATTTAAAGTCCAAAGTTTCTTCAAGTTCTAATGGATCCCACTGAGGGAGAGGACTGTGAAAGTGTCCCCAGGTTCCAGTTAGAGCAGAACACTGCAGGCACTATTGACAGGTAGGGAAAAACAAGGCAAAGATATCTTATTCTGAGTAAACCTGGATGTGTTTCATGAATCCAAAAAGCCAAGACCAGAGCCCCAGCCCTTTGCAAGGAACATCCTGTCCCTCCCTCCTTGCTCAGGGCACTTCCCAGGCCACTGGGATGTGGGGATGTGCAATGCCAAGGGCAGCACCATGGGGCAGCCCCTGCCAGGCTGCTGTGCAGGAACAAGGAGGCAATGAGGCCCCAGGCCTGCAAGGGTCACTTGTCACCTGCTGGCCCCAGGCCCAGGCCCAGCAGCCATGGCCAAAGGGCTGCAGGAGTTGGCTCTGTCAGGGCCTTTCAGCTGCTGCCCATGCCTGTGCCCTGTCCAGCCCAGGCTGTCCTACGGTGTCCATGCCCTGCGCCTCTGTCACTGCAGGCTGTCGTCATCCCCCAGCTGCCCCACCTGGCTGGTCCCTTCCTTTGCTGACAGCTCTGCGTCCTGCCTGCCTCTCCTGGGCACACAAAGCCTTTGGCTGCTCCAGACTCTTTCTGGGGGATTGTTTCACCACAGCCCTGCCCTGGGAGAGAATTTCTCTCTCCTTGTGTCCAGTCTGGACTTCCCCAGCTTCCCTTTGCATTTTTTTTCTTTCTGTGGCTGTTTTCTTCATGTCAAAAGGATCCACCATCTCTGAAACCACCCTTCAAGCACTCCCAGGTCTCTCGTCTTCTGTCTTCTGTCTCCACTCCACTGAGCACAGAGCTCCTTTGACCCTCTTTACTGGTCGTGTGCTTGAGGCCCTGGGCACCTGGACAACAAGGATGGTTCCTTTCTATAGGAAGGAAACCACAGAACCCGGATTTTTTGAAGGCAGATGAGAGGAACTCACCGGAGCCCAAGGCAAGCCAGACCTGTATGTCCTTGCAGCTTTTTTTCTGAAAACAACCCTTGGATATATGGGGAGTTTTTGAGGTGGTTTTCCATTTCAGCCATGGGTTCCTGGTCCAGAATAACAGATGTTTTCCACAGGAAGGAAAGGGCAGAGCCCCGGTGTTTCAAAGGCTGATTAGAGGAGGCCCCAAAGAGGCCAAGGTCAGCCAGACCTGTTTGTCTTGGCTGCTCTTGTCTTGTAGTAATGCTTGGGTAGACAGAATTTGGGAGGCCAAAGCCCAGCTTTGTCCATGGGTATCTAGACAAGGAAAGTTCTTTTCCATAGGAAGGAGCCCCAGTGTTTAAAAGGCAGATGAGAGCTGGCCCTCAGGAAGCCAAGGGAACCGAGACAGTCCTGGAAGCTTTTGTCTGGCAGCTATCCTTGGATATAAGTAATTTTGGAGGCAGATTCCCAATTTTGGCCATGGATGCCTACATTTGAAAGATGTTTTTTATCATGGCAAGAAAAGCACAGCCCCCCAGTGTTTTGAAGGAAGATGAGAAGTATCCCCCAAGAGGCCAAGGCCATCCAGAGCTGTCTTCCCTGGCAGGTTTCATATGGGAACAATCCTTGGATTTAACAAATTTGGAGGCAGAACCCCAGTTTTGAGCATGGGAACCTGGAGGAGGAGGAGAATTCTCTCCTACAGGAAGGAAAGCACACAACTCCAGTGTTTCAGGAGAAGATGAGAAGCAGCTCTCAACATGCCAAGGTCAACTGGACTAGTCAGGCTACCCCCAGAGGCCAAGCCAACCAGATCTGTTCCATGTTTTTGGATCCTTGGGACATGCAGCATCACAAGTTCCCCTTGGATCCAAAGGCCCCATATTATCACAACAGATCTTTGTTTCCATGAGGCCCAGCAATATCCCATTGGTCTCCTTGCCTCAACAATGGCATAATGGCCCCTTGCCTCCATGAGGCCCTGCAATGTCAAAATGGTCTCCTTGGTTCCATGGGACTGCACAATGTCACAATGTCCCATTGGTTCCATGAGGTCACAGAACGTCACAATGTCCCCTTGGTTCTATTGGGTTCCTCAAGATCACCATGGCTCCTTGTTTCCACAAGGCCTGGCTATGTCACACTGGCCCCTTTCTTCCATGAGACCTGGCAGTGTCACAGTGGTTGCCCTGGTTCTGTGAGGTCCTGTGGTGTCAGAATGGCCCCTTGGTTTCATGGGGACCCAGAGTGCCAGAATGGTTTCATTGCTTCCATGAGACTCCTCAGCGTCACCATGGCTCCTTGGTTCCACAAGGCCCTGCAGAGCCCCTTGATTCAACGAGGCATCAAAGTGCCATAATGGTGTCCAGGATTCCATGAGGCCCCACAGTACCACAGGGGCACCTTGGTTCTATGAGATCCTGAAGTATGGAATGGCTCCTTCATTCCATTGGGCTCCTGACTGTTCTTAGTTCCATGGAGCCCTGCAGTGACACAATGGTCCCCTTGGTTCCATGGTGCAACACAGTGTCACATTGGCCCCTCGGTTCTACAAGGCCCCAGAGTGTCACAATGGCCCCTTGTTCCCAGGAGGCCGTGCAATGTCACAATGGTCTCATAGGTTCCACAAGGCCCTGCAGTTCCACAATAGACCTGTGGTGTCACAAGGCTTTGAAACGACATCATAGTCTCAGTGGGTTTCCCTGAAGGTCCTCAATGGTTTCCTTGGTTCTATGATGCCACATCATGTAACAATGGTCTCATTGGTTCCACAGAGTCAGAATGTCCCTGTGGTCTCATGGAGCCCCACAGTGTCACTATGATCCCCTTGGTTCCATGAGGCCCTGCTGTGCTACATCAACCCCTTGGTTATACAAGGCCCTGCAGTGTCACAATGGCCCCTTGGTTCCAGTGCGTCCTGATGTGTCATAATGGTCTCCATGGTTCCATGAGGCCCCACAGTATTTCCATGGACTTTTGGTTCCATGAGCTCTCGTACTGCCAACAATTCTCCTTGGTTCCACAGTGTCACAAGGGGGCCTTGGTTCCATGGGGTTCAGCTGTGTAACATGGACGCCTTGATTCCATGAGGTTCTGTAGTGTCACCATGGACTCCTTGGTTCTGAGGCCCTGCTGTGCAACAATGGACCCGTAGTTCCATGAGGTTCTGTAGTGTCACCGTGGTCTCTTTGTTCCAAAAGGCCTTGCAGTGCCACAATGGCCGCTTGTTTCCATGAGGTTCTGTACTGTACCCAGATTCTCCTTGGTGTGGGAGGACGGATTGTAAAGAGAACAGAGACAGTGCTGAAGGCAATCTCACCCCTGATAAATTGCAGCTGTACTAATTACCAAGAGTGGGAACAGCCTTGACCTTAATAGATCACAGCTATATCCAATGAGAATGAGTGTTATAAAACACTAGGTTAGTTGTTTGAGACTTGGTTGGAGTCTGCAGGCTGTGCTGTGAGGAAGAAGGGTCAAGCAGGTGTGTAAGGGACAGACAGGGTCAGGTGGTTGTGCAATGGACAGGAAAGTGTTAGCTGGTCCTGAAGAAGGAAGAGAGAAGGAGTCCGAAGGCTGTGTGGAGCTGCCTGTGGGTAGGCTGCAGAAAGAAAGGTATGAGAGTTTTAGATAATAAGGGACTGATGCCTGCGTCAGTCATGACTCCACAATCAACTGGTCACAATAAATGGTGACCCCAACGTGATCCTGGCAAACGAGTACAACCCAAAGAGCAGTAAGATGGTGGAGCCCAGCCGAACTGAGCCAGGCAGACCAAGAACCTGAAGAGCAGAGCAGGTGGACCTGAGAGAAAAATAGGCAGACCTGGGAGTCTAAAAATCTGGACAAGTTGCAGCCAGGCAGGCCTGAGACCCTAAAAGCAATGTAGGCAGACCTGAGCGCCTGAGAGCAAGGATGATTTATGAGACACCGATCCCAAGATCGGGCCACAGTTTGCGGGATCCTGGGGCAGCACGTGCCAGTGTTCGCGGCAGGACGGCGTAGCTGGAAACAGCAGCAGAGCTCCGAGAGGCGAAGCCAGAGCTGCACCAAAAGAATGTAAGAAAAGCTTGGAGTGACCAACTAACACAAAAAAAACCAAAAATGGAGGTGACCAAACTCGAAGAGAAGAAACATTATGAAAACAAGTACAGACCTGCACGAGGGGAAGCGTTGAAAAAAGCAAGACAAGAGGGAGAGAAACAGCAAGCAGACATGTTGCTTCAGTCAATGGAAGAACTGAAATTGCAGAAGACAAAAAGCAACAAAAACTGAAAAAAGGCACAAGAGAATCTATAAAGCAGCAGTGGAAGCGAGAGATAGATTAGATCTATTATTCAGTTCAATGTATTTATTTGCTTTTTTGTTTATTGTATTCGAAAGTTAATATTCCATAGGCAGAAGTTCTATAGGCATAGATATCAATAGGCACAAGTGCAAAAAATAATATTCGGTGTAAGAGAATGACGTTCTAGACTGTTAAAAGCAAAACTAAACCTAAACAAACAAAAAAGGGAGAGATAACTATTAATGAGGAAGGAACAGGAAAGATTGTTACGCCACTGTAAACTTTCACTCTGAGTCTACATTTCAAAAAACTAAGGTACCCCATCTAAGGGTAGGTTTTGTCTAGGGAGAAGTGTCTTTTGGAAACTTTTCTTGGTTTCCAGGAGCTGCCTCTGTGCCAGGAGGGTGGCCCTGCTCAGCAGCACAGACAAAGCACAATGACTTTAATGACCCTCCCGTGGATTTGGTGTTGTTTACCTTCAACTCAGTTCCTTGCGAGTTTCTTTAAAACTTTTCAATAACTCAAAGTAAAATTGAAACCATGAAGTTTCTTGAAGTTTAAAGGGTTCCCGCTGAGGGATATGACTGAGAAAATACCCTCAGTTTCTAGTTAGAGCAGAACACTGCAGGCAGTGATGACAGGTGGGGACAAACAAGGGAAAGGTGTCTCTAATGCTCAGCAAACCTGGATGTGTTTCAGGAATCCAAAGGGCCAAGGCCTGAGCCCCAGCCCCTGGCAAGGCAGATCCTTTCCCTCTGTCCTTGCTCAGGGCTCTTCCCAGGCCACTGGGATGTGGGGATGTGTAATGCCAAGGGCAGCACCATGGGGCGGCCCCTGCCAGGCTGCTGAGCAGGGACAAGCAGGCAAAGAGGCCCCAGGCCTGCAAGGGTCACTTGTCCCCTGCTGGCCTCAGGCCCAGGGCCAGCAGCCATGGCCAAAGTGCTGCAGGAGTTGGCTGTGTCAGGGCCTTTCAGCTGCTGCCCATGCCTGTGCCCTGTGCAGCCCAGGCTGTCCTACGGTGTCCATGCCCTGTGCCTCTGTCCCTGCAGGCTGTCGTCATCCCCCGGCTGCCCCACCTGGCTGGCCCCTTCCTTTGCTGACAGCTCTGCATCCTGCCTTCCTCTGCCTGGGAACACAAAGCCTTGGGCTTGATACCTAAAGGGTAATTTTAATTAATTTAACTTTAACTGTGCCTGTGAATTTTTAGCACAGGAACAATCTTTTTTGACCCAGCAGGGCTCTATGAAACAAATGGTCCGTTGTGATACTGCAGATCCAAGGAGACCAGTGTGAAACTCAGGAACCTCATGAAGCCCAGAGGCCATTGTGACACTGAGAAACCTCATGGAATCAAAAGTACATTATGACAGAGAAAGGCTTCATGGAACCAAGAATCCATTGTGAAAAAGCAAGGCCTTGGCTGAGCAAGGGAACCATTGTTGAAAGTACAGAGACTCATGGAACCACAGGGTCTCTGTGACACCGCAGGGCCTCATGCAGCCAAGGGGCCACTGTGATCCTGAGGAGCTCAATAGAACCGAGAGCACTTTGACACTGCAGGACTGTATGGAATCACAGACACCATTGTGACACTCTGCGGCCTCGTGGAACCAAGGGGACCATTGTGTCATTGTGCAGCTCCATGGAACAAAGGAAACCATTTTGATACTGCAAGGCCTCATGGAAGCCAGGGACCATTGTGACACTATGGGGCCCCATGGAAACAAGGGGCCAGTGTGATACAGCAGGGCCTTGTGGAACCAAGGATCCAATATGGAATGACCATTGTCATATGCTCCAGCAGCAGCTGGAGCTCAAAGAGGACTGCATGGCCCTGTGGATCCAAGGGAACAGGGAACAGGTCTGGATGGCTTGGCCTGACTGACTCAACTGACCTCGGCATTTTTGGGGTCTCTTCTCATGCACCCCTGAAACACTGAGGCTTTGGGCTTTTCTTTCTGTGGAAAAGAACCATCCCTCCTGCCCAGGCACCCATGGCCAAAATTAGTACTTCTCCAAAATTCACTGTGTGCAAATGTTTCTTCCAGAGAAAAGCTGCCAGGACAGGCAGGCCTGGCTCATCTTGGCTGCTGGTTGTCACCCCTAATCTGCCTTGGAAATACTGGGGCTCTGTGCTTTACTTCCCATGGTAAAGGACTGGCCTTCTCATCCACGTGCTCATGGCTGAAATTGGGATTCTGCCCCCCCAAAATTCCCTATATCTGAGATACGGAATCCAAGAAATTTTTTCCATTGCTCCTTGAAGAAAGCTGCCAGGACAGACAGCTCTGGTTGGCCTTGGCCTCTGGTGGCTGCCATTCATCAGCCCCTGCAACACTGGGGCTCTGTGCTTTCCTTCCTCTTGAGAGCATGGTAGCACTTCAGGGCCTCATGGAACTAATGAACCATTGTGACACTGTGAGAATTCATGGAACCACAGGGACCACTGTGGTACTGCTGGGCTGCATGGTCCCAAGGGGCAAGTGTGAAGCAGCAGGGCTTGGTGGAACCAAGAGGCCATTGTTGCATTACAGGGCCTCGTGGAACCAAAGGGCCACTGTGACCCTGCGGGGCCTTATGGAAGCATGGGGCCATTGTGACAGTACAGAAACAAATAAGACATTGTGACACTTTGGGACCTCATGGAAACAAGGGAAGATGGAACAGGTTTGGCTGGTTTGGCCTCCTGTGGGCCTCCTGACAGGTCCAGCTGATCTTGGAATGCTGAGGGCTGCATCTCATCAGCCCCTGGAGAACTGGGGCTCTGTGCTTTCCTTCCTATGGAAAAGAACCATCCATCTTTCCAGGTGCCCACTTATTGAAACTCTCTCTTAAAAATTCCCCATATGCAAGGGCTGTCCCAGAAGAAAGCTGCCTGGACAGAGAGCTGTGGCTGGCCTTGGCCTCTGGTAGTCACCTCTCATCTCAAGGAGGCCCTGCGAAAAGGATCTGAACAGGTTTGACTACTATACCATCAATGAGTCTCTCATCCTCTGAAAAACTCTGATGCTCTTCTGATCATATGTGTCCTTTTTCCTTCTATGTTTATTATGCATGAAATATTATTTTCCGCGAAGAAATAATATTCTTATCCCTCTGCCAGTGTTATCTGATGCAAAACACGTCCTCTACATATGGATCCAGGACACCTGTATGAGCAAACTCACATTTCCCCCCCCAGAGAAGTCCAACGCTGCTCGTGCCGAGCAGGGTCCCCTGTCCCCCTGGGTCCCCCCTGCCCCCAGCCCTGCAGCCTCCCCCAAGGATGTTCCCCAAATCAACCCCCAGTCTGACATGGGGACAAGGGGCTGGGCTGTGTGACGAGGACATCAAGGACGTGGATTATCCAGGTCACTGTGGCTTGGCTTGGGTTCCCCAGGGCAGGAAAGATGTCTGGCAGCTGGAGTAGGGTTTGGGAAGGGCTCCAAGGTGGGGCTGGAGCCCTTTGGCTGTGAGGAGAGGCTAAGGGAGCTTTGCTTCCCCAGCCTGGAGCAGGGTAGGCTGAGGGGGTCCTCATCCCAGCCTGGCAGTGCCACCCAGGAGGTGATGGAGAACACAGAGCCAGGCTCTTCACCGGGGGCCTGGTGAGAGACAAAAGCCAATGGGTGGAAGGGGAAAGAGAGGAGATCAGCCAGGACAGGAGGAGATGAAATGAGTCAGGCTGGTTTCAGCATTTCCTCCACACCAAAAGTTTCCTGATCCCCTTCTCCATCCACCACTGACAGCTTTTCAAATCAGGAATTGTTCAGGCTGTTTTATCTCCACTTTAATCAGAGCATCCTGATTCAACAACTGAACTGTGTTTATATCAACCACAGAATCATCTTTGTCTAAAATTGGTTTTTACCAGAATCCCCTGTGAATGGTGGACATGTCAGATGTGTCTGGGATGTCTCACACTGCTGAGGGAAGTGTTTCAATGTTTCTTAAATTGTACCATGTTTACATTTTTTGTGTTGGCAATGAAGAGACATTTTCTGTGCCTCTGAGTCCCACCAGTTCCTGACCCCTAAAGAACAAAAACCTGATGAGTTGTGGCTCCCCCTTGCACCTCCCTCCACAGCCACAGCAGAGCTGCCTTGTCCTAGGAAGTCCCTGGCAATGCAGGGATGAAGGAAACAGGACAGGCTGTGGGGATCACGGGCAGGGCATACCCAGGGATTTGGGGTGGTTGTGAGCCCTGGGCAGGACCCAGCCCTTGGCCTTGGGGAACCTCATCCAATTGTCCTGGGCCCATGGCTCCAGCCTGTCCAGATCCCTTTGCAGAGCTTCCTGCACCCCAGCACAGCCACACTCCCACCCAGCTTGGGCTCACTGGGAACTGACTGAGGGTGCCCTCGATGCCCTCATCCAGATCATCCATAAAGAAATTTAATTGACCTGGCCCCAGTCCTGAGCCCTGAGGACACCCCTGGGTGTGACTCCATTCCTCAGCTCCTCTGAGTCCCAGGGGTTGGATGAGGAAAACGGTGGGGTCGGGGTAGGGACAGAGTCTGATTGATTGTCAGCCATGAAGGGTCCTGATTTTCAGATCTATTCAGAGTGCAATAGGAGGTGCTTGGGATCAATACCACCTGGGGATTGCTGATATCAATCTAATAAAGGGACAAAAAAGTTTCTCTTCATTGTTTTCAATATATTACATCCTCTTTGAATACACTTCAGAAATCTCTACAATTACCACGAAAGAATTGAAGATTTCTGTTATTCCCATGGGCTTGTATTGCTTGGGTATTTTGAACAAATGTTTATGAGCCTTTGTTAGCTGAATTTCCCAGCTGAAGAGCTCAAGACACAAGAGGCCTCTGGAAAAGTAAAATTCATCAGCAGCCTCCAAGGGGCTGAGGATCCATCCTCATCAGAGCAGCAATGAACAGAAATGGGCACAGCTTTCTGGCTGACCCAGCTTTGGCATGGGCCCTGGGCCTGCAGCAGGAGCAGCTCTGGAGGGCCCCAAGGCCACAGCTGTTGTGCTGGCCTAGGCAGATGGGATGGCAGCAGGGGCTGCAGAGCTCTCAGCACCTCAGCCAGAGGGGAGCAGGGCACACAGGGAGCCTCCCTTTCCCTTGGCCCAGCCCCTTCCCCATGGCTGGGGCTGAGTCCTGTCTGAGCTGCAGCTGCTGCTGTGCCCTTGCCAGGGGCTGAGGCCGTGGGGCCCCTGCCCAGAGCAGCCTGGCCTGAGCAGAGCTGTGGGTCCAGAGGCGGCTGGGCTGTGCTGGGGAGAGTCTCTTGGTGCTGCCCAGAGCTCAGGGCAGCTGGCAGAGCTTGGAGGGAGCTGGGCTGGGCTCAGAGAGCCAGCCAAAGAAAGCATCAGTGTCCATCTCAGCCTGTGTCAGTGTGAAGGGGCCAAGAAAAACGGCCCAGGGCCTCCAAATTTTCTGTGTAGGAGCTTAGTTTTTGACCCCTTGAGCCCTCCCAAGTGCTGGGGCTGCACCTCCAGCTCCAGAGGAGATGTGACAGATGGGAGCAGACACAAAGAATTCCTGCCAGATTATTTCTTGTGTTTGCTTCTACTGATCACCTGGATCCATATGTAGAGATGTTCTTTGTCAGATAACACTGGTAGAATGATAAGAATAGTATTTTTCAGCTGAAAATAATATTCCTTGAATAATATAAAATAAGGAAAAAAAGACACGTGATCAAAAGAGCATCTGAGTTTTGCAGAGGATGAGAGACTCCTTGATGTTCCAGTACTCAAACCTGTTCAAGCACTTTTCTCAGGGCTTCCTTGAGATGAGAGGTGGCCACCAAAGGCCAAGGCCAGCCAGGCCTGTCTGTCCTGGCAGCTTTCATCTGGGAGAAACTCTTACATACAGTGAATTGTGGAGAAGCACCAATTTTGGCCATAAGTGCCTTGGCAGGAGGGATGGTTCTTTTCCACAGAAAGGAATGCACTGAGTCAGGACGTTTTCTATGAGAAGAGACCCTCAGTATGCCAAGGTCAATCAAGCCAGTCAGGCCAAGCCATCCAGACCTGTTACCTGTTCCCTTGGATTCACAGGGTCCCACAGTGTGACAGTGGTGGTTCCATATTGGATCCTTGATTCCAAGAGGCCCTGCTGTGTTACACATGGCCCTTGTTTCCACGGAGCCTCATAGTGTCACAATGGTCCCTGGCTTCCATGAGGCCTTGCAGTGACAAAATGGTTTCCTTGGTTCCATGGAGCTGCACAATGACACAATGGTCCCCTTGGTTCCATGAAGCCGCAGAGTGTCACAATGGTGTCCATGATTCCACATAGTCCTGCAGTGCCCTCTTGGTTCTCTTGAGCTCCTCAGGATCATGGTGGCCCCTTGGCTGCATGAGGCCCAGCTGTGTCACACTGGTCCCTTGCTTCCAATGGGCCCCACAGTGTCACAATTGTCCTCCCCTGCTTCCATGAGGCCTTGCCATGTCACAGTGGTCTCTTTGGTACCGCAGTATCACAATGGACCCTTGGTTCCAGGGGACTCACAATGTCATAGGGGTCTCCTTGGTTTCACAAGGTCCGATAGAGCCCCTTGGTTCAACGAGACCTCAAAGTTTCATAGTGGTCTCCAGGACTCCACGAGGCCCTGCAATGTCCCAATGGACATTTGGTTCCATGGGGTCCTGAGCTGTTCCATGAATCCTCAGTTTCATGGGGCCCTGTAGGGGTCATATTGGTCCCCTTGGTTCAATAGTGCCACACAGTGTAACAACTGCCCCCCGGCCTGCCAAGAGTCCATAGTGTCACAATGATTCCTTGCTTCCATGAGGCCTTGTAATGTCACAATGGCCCCTTGGTTCTATGAGGCCTTGTAGTGTCACAATTGTCCTAATGATTCCATAAGGCCTGGCAGTGTCACAAAAAACTATTGAGCCCCACAGTGTCTCTGGGGTTCCCTTAGCTCCACAGGGCCCTGAAGTGCCACAATGGCCCTTTGGTTTCCCAGGGCCTCAAGGTGTACAAATGGCCTCTAGGGTTTCATGAGGCCCTGCTGTGTCACAACGGACCTTTGGTTCCATCATGCCCCACTGATATCCTTGGTTCCACGGTGTCAGAATGGACCCTGCATCCCATGGAGACCCACAGTGTTCACTGCAGCCCCCTTGATTCCATGAGGCCCTGCCATGCTAGAATGGCCCCTTGGTACCAGTGGGTCCCAAAGTGTCAGAACAGTCTCCACTGTTCCATGAGACCCTGCAATGTCACTGTGGTCCGCTTGGTTCCACAGGGCCCCAGAATGTAACTAAGGACTTTTGGTTCCATGAGGTCCCTCAGTCAAAATGGCCACTTGGCTCCATGTGGCAATGCTGTGTCACAATGTCTCATGGTTCCATGAGGCCCAACAGAGTTGCAATAGACTCTTAATTCCATGAAGCCTTGCTGTGTCACAATGGAGTTCTGGTTCTGTGAGCTTTCATACTAGGGTATGAAAGTCTCTTTGGTTCACCTTGGACCCTTTGATCCATGAGGTCCCACAGTATAACATGATCACTTTGGTTCCGTGAGGGCCCACATTGCCACAGTGGCACATAATTTCACAAGGCCTTACTGTTTCAGAATGGCCCCATGGTTTAATGAGGCCCCACAGTATCACCATGGTCTCCTTGGATCCACATTGTCACAATGGACCTTTCATTCCATGAAGCCCTGGAGTGTCACAGTAGCCCCTTGGTTCCATGAGTTTCTTTACATCAACAATGGTTCGCTTGCTCAAACAAGGCCTTGCTATGTCACAATGGAATCTTGATTCCATGAAGCCTTTCTCTGTCACAATGTGCTTTTGATTCCATGAGGTTTCTCAGTGTCACAATGGCCCCTGGGCTCCCTGAGGTTCCATAGTCTCACAATGGTCTCCTTGGATCTTCAGTATCACAAAAGACCATTGGTTTTATGTGGTCCTGCTGTGGCACAAAGGATTTTGGTTCCATGAGGTTCCAAGGAGTCACAGTTAAGTCCTTGATTCTGTCAGGCCCCACTGTCACCAAATCTATGAAATAAGAGAATGAAACTCCTTAATATTAATTTGCAATTTAGAGGGCATCACTCTTTCAGGCTTGAGGTCCACCATGCAGTAACTCCTAACCGTACATGGACATGTGATCCTAAAAGAGTGTTACTTATATACAGTCACTTCACGTGTATTACAATTTAGCCATTACCATAAAACCCGACCCAAGTTCTCAGATTCACTTTTTGTTTTTTTCTTTCACTGCACTCTTGAGCCAGATGTTTTCTTGTCTTCCAACCATCCTTGCTGGTAATGCAGGCCCAGCATGCCTTGTTCCTGTGCACAAACTTCACAGGCAAAGTAAAAATGGAAATAACCCTTTTGGTATCAAGCCCAAGGCTTTGTGTGCCCAGGCAGAGGCAGGCAGGACGCAGAGCTGTCAGCAAAGGAAGGGGCCAGCCAGGTGGGGCAGCGGGGGGATGACGACAGCCTGCAGGGACAGAGGCACAGGGCATGGACACCGTAGGACAGCCTGGGATGGACAGGGCACAGGCATGTGCAGCAGCTGAAAGGCCCTGACAGAGCCAACTCCTGCAGCACTTTGGCCATGGCTGCTGGCCCTGGGCCTGAGGCCAGCAGGGGACAAGTGACCCTTGCAGGCCTGGGGCCTCCTTGCCTCCTTGTCCCTGCTGAGCAGCCTGGCAGGGGCCGCCCCATGGTGCTGCCCTTGGCATTGAAAATCCCCACATCCCAGGGCCCAGGGAAGAGCCCTGAGCAAGGAGGGAGGGACAGAATCTGCCTTTCCAGGGGCTGGGGCTGAGGCTTTGGCTTTTTGAACTCATGAAACACATCCAGGTTTTCTCAGCATCAGAGACACCTTTTCCTGGTTTGCCCCCACCTGTCATCACTGCCTGCACTGTTCTATTTTTTTACTGGGACCTGGGGACACTTCCATGTGAATTGTGTCCCTAAGTAGGATCCATTAAAACTTAAAGAAACTTTGGACTCTAAATCTAAATTTCAGTTCTTGAAAAGTTTTTTGATTGCACTCTGAGGGACTGAGTCTGATGTAAACAGCACAAAAGCCCCGAGAGGGTCATTAAAATCTTTGTGCTATGTCTGTTCTGTGAGCTGGGCTGGGCTCCTGGCACAGAGGATGATCCTGGCAACCAAGAAGAGCTTAAAAACACATTTCTCTGGATGAGCAGCTTTTCCCCCAGCCCAGCAGGGCTGGGGCTATGCCTGCAGCCACCCCGGGCACAGCACACAGGCACAGAGAGCTTCAATCACTCAGGGCTGGGAAGGTGCTTAGAAGGGACTGGGGGAGAATCACTGCCAGCCCTTGGCACAGGAACCTCTGGCTGCAGGACAATGCAGCTGCAGCTCCTGCAGGGATCTCCTCAAGCTGCAACATCCCAATGCCTACAGACTGTGTGAGTACATTCTCTGATGATCTCTTGTGTCGAGCAGCCAGGGGTGCCCAGGGCGGTGGTGCAGAGCAGGGTCCTGCAGCCCAGGGCGCTGTGCTGGCCCAGGGACTCTGCTGCCTGCCAGGGACAGCTCTCAGCCGGCCCTGGGAGCTGCTGCCAGCACTGGGGGATGAGACCTGGTTGGAAGGAGACAGCTGGTAAGGCGTGGAAGTGTTCTCCTTGTGTGGTGAGGATGCTGCATTGTCCAGAACTGTTCCCAGCATGAGATTTAACTGGAGAATATTTCAAAATAGGTTATACAGTGAGAAGAACAAGGCAGGGGGCTGCATAGAAGGGAAAATCCTTCTTTTATAATCTACTGTTCTGTGTTGCCTGAATGGGAAGTTGCACAAAGACATTCATCTCTCACTTCAGGTTGAGAAAAAAAACCCAACAATTTTCTTTCAGATCTTAATAAACCAGGCAGTGACAGAAATCAGCAGAGGGTCTCTGCCAGGCAGCACCAGGGTTGCTTCTCAGGGTTGCTCTTACATTGCCATCAGAGCCTGCAGAGCCAGAGCTGGCCCTGGGCAGTGCCTGAGCTGGGAGGGGTCTGCAGGGCAGAGCTGAGCCCCCAGGGCTGGGCTGGGCTCTGGCAGCAATGGCAGGGCCCAGCCCTGGGCACAGGGAAGCAGCTGCAGGCAGGGACAGCTGCAGGACGCAGAGCCCTGGGCAGGCAGTGGGGGAAAAGTGCCACCAAGCTGTGCTGAGATATTGAAAGTCCTCTCCAAACTGAACTATTCCATGATTACTTTTATTACAGATCCTAATGACAAGCAACCGCAAATGTCCAACAGCAGCTCCATCAGCCACTTCCTCCTGCTGCCATTGGCAGACACGCGGCAGCTGCAGCTCCTGCACTTCTGCCTCTTCCTGGGCATCTCCCGGGCTGCCCTCCTGGGCAACGGCCTCATCATCAGCGCCGTAGCCTGCGGCCACCTCCTGCACAGCCCCATGTTCTTCTTCCTGCTCAACCTGGCCCTCACCGACCTGGGCTGCATCTGCACCACTGTCCCCAAAGCCATGCACAATTCCCTCTGGGACACCAGAAAAATCTCCTACACAGGATGTGCTGCCCAAGTCTTTTTTTTTTGTTTTCTGTGCTGCAACAGAGTATTTCCTGCTGACCATCATGTGCTATGACCGCTACGTGTCCATCTGCAAACCCCTGCACTACGGGACCCTCCTGGGCAGCAGAGCTTGTGCCCACATGGCAGCAGCTGCCTGGGCCAGTGCCTTTCTCTATTCACTGCTGCACACGGCCAATACATTTTCCCTTCCCTTGTGCCATGGCAATGCCCTGGGCCAATTTTTCTGTGAAATCCCACAGATCATGAAACTCTCCTGCTCAAAATCCTACCTCAGGGAATTTTGGTTCATTGTATTTTCCATGTTTTTTCAGTTTGGATTTTTTGTGTTTATAGTTTTCTCCTATGTGCAGATCTTCAGGGCTGTGCTGAGGATCCCCTCAGAGCAGGGACGGCACAAAGCCTTTTCCACCTGCCTCCCTCACATGGCTGTGGTCTGTCTGTTTGTCAGCACTGCAATGTTTGCTTATCTGAAGCCGCCCTCCATCTCCTCCCCATCCCTGGATCTGGCCCTGTCAGTTCTGTACTCGGTGGTGCCTCCAGCCCTGAACACCCTCATCTACAGCCGGAGGAACCAGGAGCTCAAGGCTGCAGTGTGGAGACTGATGAATAGATGGTTTTCAGAATATTAAACGTCTAGCAAATTTCTGCAAATCATTTGTAATAAAAGTCATCTTTGATACCTTTTGCTGGTTTGGTTATGGGGTTCTTTTTTCTAGTGTTTTACATTTTTAACCTTGTCCAGAAAAAAATATTATTTGTGCCATTTCTCTTTTTTTTTCTCTTCACCTTCCCTGTGGCCACAGACTTTGTCAATGAGGGGCTGTACTCTTGGTGACTTTAAAAGCACTGAAGGATTTCCGTTTTGCAGTTTTCTGCAGAGATCCCCCTGTGGTTCCCTTCTCTGCAGCTGCCGCAGCAATGTCTGTGTGCAGAGCTGGGGGCAGATCAGTGCTGGCACAGCAGCTGTGCCCAGCAGCAGCAGCAGCAGCAGCCCTTGGTGTTGCCAGTGCTGCTGCCGTGGCCCTGCCCCGCTGCCCTGCTGGCCCTGGTGTTGCTGTAGGGCCTGAGTGCTCTCGGGGCTGGGCACAGTGCTGGGGGTGGCAGTGCCGGGGCTGCAGCAGGGACAGGCCATGGGCACTGCTGGGGCAGCGCTGACGCCTCAGGCCAGGGCCTGGGGGCTGCAGGCTCCTTGCCCAGGCTCTCTCCAGAACACTTTGCCCAGGCCAATGCTGAGCACAGAAAAGCCCTGGGAGCAGCCCCAGGCTGGCCGTGGGCAGGCTGGGGGCAAACAGCATGGCTGGGGCTCTGCAAGGTGCCTGGGGGAGACAAGGGGAAGGAGCAGCAGAGCAGGGGCTGATCCATCCCCACTGCGCTGGACACCCCAGGGCAGCGTCCCACAGCGTCCTCATGCACCTGCCAACAACATCCCCCCTCTGCAGCTTTGGCCTCTCCCCCAGCTCAAAAAGGTGCTGCATCCTTGCAGGCACAGACATGGCAGCTCTGCCTCAGGAGCCCCTGTTTGCACTGCCCAGAGCAGGCGTCAGCACCCCCATGGTGTTGGTGTGGGGAGATGAAGCTGAGGGAGCACAAATGCCATCAGCCCCTGGGGCCAGGAAGGGCTGGGGGCCAGCAGGGAAACCCCTCATGTTTGTGGTGGCCTCTGAAGTCACCCAGAAAGTTTGTTCCCATCAGCTGGGAGTTTCCTGTGCCACTGCAGACGTTGTTGCTTAGAGCCAGGGCTGCCTGGCAGCCACCTCCAAACTGCCCAGACCATTTCCTTTGCTTCCCCTTTGCCCTCTTTACTCTTACTGCTGCAAATTTCTTCCTTTTGCCCACCCCTGTTCCCTCCCCTGCAAACAGCCCATCCCTGTTTGCCTCTTTATCTCATGCCCTACTCCCCATTTCAGTTCCTGACTTGGCACCATGGGAACATTCCTTGGGGAGCAGGATCATCCTCCAAGTGCTTCAGGAATTGTCTGCAGGCTCCTGCAGTGCCTCGTGCTGCTTCCTTGCCAGAGGCACCCCAGGCCAGGGGGGCACATCTGGCCTGGTGTGTCTGGCTGTGGGGCTCCCTGTTGTGGGCAAGGAGGAGGAGCTGCAGAGGCTCTGCAGGACTGACAGGATGGGCTTGGGGGCTGTGAGGAGAAGCTCAGGGACCTGGGCTGCTGCACCTTGTGAAGAGGAGGCCCAGGGCTCATCGTGAAACTTCTGTAAGGGTGGTTTCAGAGAATCCCAGAATCAGCAAGGTTGGAAAAGACATTGGACATCATCAAGTCCAACCTGTTCCATGACACTGCCTTGTCTGCCCTGAGCCTCCTCCAGGAAAAACAACCCCAGCTCCCTCTGCCACTCCTCACAGGACTTGTGCTCCCGATCCCTCAGCAGCCTTGTTGCCCTTCTCTGGACATGCTCCACCTCCTCCATGTCCTTCCTAAATTTGGGGACCCAGAACTGGACACAGTACTCGAGGTGCTGCCCAACCAGTTCCCAGCACAGGGGAAGAATCACTGCCCTGCTCCTGCTGGCCACACTGTTCCTGATCCAGGCCAGGAGCCATTGGCCTTCTTGGCGACCTGGGCACACTGCTGCCTCATGTCCAGCCTGCTGTCCATCATTCCATGCAGGCCTGTTTTCTGCCTGGCTACTGTCCAGCCACTCGGTCCCCAGCCTGGAGTGCTGCAGGGGTTGTTGTGGCCAAAGTGCAGGACCCAGCACTTGGACTTGTTAAACCCCACACTGTTGGATTTGGGCTCTGGATCCAGCCTGTCCAGGGCCCTGTGCAGAGCCCTCCTGCCCTCCAGCAGATCAACACTCCCAGCCAACTCAGTGTCAGCACAGTTCCACGAGGCCCTAGAGTGTCACAATGGTTTCTATGATTCCATGAGTCCTCTTAGTGTCTTTGTGCCCCTTTGCTTCCATGGAACCCCTTGGTGTCACAAAGTCTCTTGGATCCTTGGGCCCTGCAGTGTCACAATGGATCCTTGGTTCCATGAGGTCTGGCAGTGCAGCAATGGTCTCCTTGCTTCCACAAGTCACAATGGCCTCTTGCTCCCAAGGGGCACTACAAAGTTGTCAAACATATTTCCTTCATTCCAGGAGTCCCTGAGGAGCAACCCTGGCCCCTTGGTTCCATTTGGCCCTGCATTGTCACAATGGCCCCATCATGACACCAGGTCCTGCTCTGTCCCAATGCTCTGCAGGGTTCCACAAGGCCCTGCAGTGTCACAGGGGCCTCTTGGTTCCATCAGGCCTCAGAGGGCCACCATCTTGGATCTGCAGGGTCACCATGGAGCCCTGGTCACACAAGATCCTGCAGTGTCACCAGGGACCCTTGGTTCCATGGGACACCCCAGGGTCACAACTGTTCCCTCAGTTCCAAGAGTTCTTGTAATGGAACAATGGCCCCTGGATTCCATTGGGCCCCAGGCTCTCCCAAGGCTCTTCTTGGTTCTGCAGTGGCACAATGGCCCCTTGGTTCAACAAGGCCCCACAGGGTCACCGTGGCCTCTGTGCTTTTACCAGTACCCAGACTGTCACCATGGACTCCTTGCTTCCATTCAGCCCCACAGTGTCACAATGGCCTCTTGGCTCTATGGTGCCATGTCATACACAGTGTCACTCTGGTCTTCTTAGTGCCACGAGGCTGTGGAGTTTCACAAGGGCCCAGCTTCATCCTCCTGCAGGGCTCAGGGCCTGTTGCTGGCCATGGCCAGCCCTGCACGGCCTCTCTGCTGGCCCAGAGCCCGGCAGAGCCCGGGGCAGGGCTGTCTGTGCAGGCCCACAGGTGCCCCGGGCTGTGCAGGAGCTGGCAGAGGCTGCCCAGCAGGGAGGCCATGGGGCACAGAGGCACCACGGCACAGGGGCCCTTCCCAGCCGCAATGCTCCTGTCCTGCCCTGGGCCTGCACAGGGGCTGTGGCACCATGGCTGGGCCAGCGCCGCACAAAGGGGCCACGCAGCCGCTGCCGGGGCTGACAGCAAGGCCAGGCACACACAAGGAATTGCTGGCCATTGCCTGCAATGCTGGGCAGGCCTGACTGTGCCAAAGGCACAGCTCAGCTGCCCTTGGAGGCTGCAGGAAAAGTCCAGAGCCCAAAGAGCCCCCATGGCTGTGCTGCAGACCAAGGCTGGAGGAGGGAAAGGCAGGGCTGCTGCAGGATGGGCAGGGGATTGAATTCCAGCACACACCTCAGTTCTCTGATGATCCTGGCACCATGCTGGTCCCTTTTTCAGACTGGAGCAGAGCAGATGTTGATGGGACAGGAGTCCTGTAGGGCTGTCAGGGATCTGCAGCTTGCAAGGTGCTCTGCTCTCTATCAGCTCCTCTCTGAGAGATGCCAATCCCAGCTGGGCACCTCAGGGCACAAGTGGCACTGCCTGTTCATGGGCACACAGCTGATGTCTGCCCTGAAAGGGGCACAGGTTTTAATTTCTGAGAGTTTCATAATATACAAGCAAATCTTTATTATCTGGGTCACTTAAGTTGTTTTAAGAAGTGGCAGTTTTCCCACCAGGAACAGGAATTTCCTGGATTCTTCTACTGATGGAAGGAGAATACTGATCTTCCATTCTACCTATTTCAACAACATACAGTCTAATATGTCATGACCCTCTTTTTTCAGGAGGTTCCAGCTCTCCTGTTTAAATGGCTGTGGTTTAGGTCATTTATTCATGTAGAGGAGCTGGATCTATGTCCTCCCTGTTGCTCCCAGATTTCCTCCTGCAGCTGTTCGCTGGTCATTCCAATGTGTCTCCCTTGACTGGCTTCATCCTTTTTGCTTCAGAGAGTTGCCCCATCTTTCACAAGATTAAATACCACCTTAGTCAGACTCTTAGTTGTATTTTTGTATTTTATATCACTTCTTTTGTATTTGACTAAAATTCTTCCTTGTGGATGGTGGACATGTCAGTTGTTGCTGGGATGTCACAAGGAGCTGTGGGAAGTGTTTTGATGTTTAGTAAATGTTCCCATTTTTTATGTTAGCCATGAAGAGAAACCTTTCTGTGCCTCCAAGTCTCACCAGTTCCTGGTCCCTCAAAGGACACAAACCTGATGAGTTGGGCTTCCCCCTCCAGTGTCTGCACTTGGACCTCCCTCCATACCCACAGCAGAGCTCCCTTGTCCCACAAAGTCCCTGGCAGTGGAGGGATGAGGGAAACAAGTGTTTGGAGTTTGGGAAGAGCTTCATCCAGAGCAACAACCTGATCTGCCACCAGATGATCCACACTGGGGAATGGTCCTATGAGTGTGAGGAATGTGGGAAATGCTTCAGCTGCAGCTCCCACCTTGTGACCCACCAACGCATTCACGCAGGGGAGAGGCCCTATGAGTGTCCTGAGTGTCGGAAGAAGTTTCAGACCAGCTCCACTCTCCTCGTGCACCAGAAGATTCACTTAGAGGAGAGGCCCTTCCGCTGCCCCGACTGTGGGACGGCTTTCAAGAAGAATTCCACTCTCATCGCCCACTGGCACATCCACACTGGGGAAAGGCCCTATGAGTGTCCCCAGTGTAGGAGGAGCTTCTCAGACAGCTCTTACTTGACCCAACATCAACTGAGGCACTGGTAAGGGAAGCCCTGCAAGACTGTGGGAAGAGCTTCCTGCGCTGCTCCAACTTTAACCCGCATAGAAGGACCCACATTGGGAAGAGACCTGGTGACACACATTTCCCATGATCAACCCTTGGAAGTGGCTCGTGGTTTTTTTAGTTTGCCTCTAAATAGCTTTTGATTTATCTTCATCCCTTTAAAGCACACAGAATATGGGTAAAAAACCAACAAACTCATCAAAGGCATCTAAAGCCTCACTTTTTACTTTGTTTTCGGGGGAATCTGGGATTCGGGAGATACTTGGGAGGGTTTGGGAGTTTGGGGGATATTTGGTGTAGTTGTCTCCATTTCATGGCATTCAAAGAGATGATTATGCATTTGATAAGTGTAGATAAGTGATTCTGCTGTTGGTTAGTTCCTGTTATCTCCCCAATATTTGGTTTGGTTGGTTTTACCCTAGGTTTTCCCTTTGCCTGCCCTCTTGTCCATCACTCCCCAGACCCACCTGTTACCTCATTCCCATGATGTCAAACCTTCCCTGTTGGTTCTCTCTCTTGCAGCAGCCTTTGCAGAATAAAGATCTCCAAGAGAGAGCCTTCTCTGACTCTCCCTTCGAACCCAGACGCCGACGATATCCAGGGCCCGCAGAGAGCAGAAGGCAGCTCTGCTCTGCCCTGTTCCTGAGACTGCTCGCAGCCCGAGCACGGCCACTCCTGACCACGTGGCCGCAGTGAGAGCTGGCCGGGTTTCACTGGACCCTAGCGTCCAGTGTGTTCCATCTGTCACCTCCAAACCACTCAGTGCCACTGAAAACTACTCAATCCTGATTTATTAAAATATGAATATCGATCTAGTATCGATACCCAACTGTGACAGACAAAAGACTCTCTAACTGTTAAAGTTAGAAAGTGTATGTTTATTACGGCGCCGGACAGCGCTGGGATATCTCCCTAATGCGCGCTACTAAGATCACAGGTAGTTACAAAGCCTTTTATCCACAAAAGTGTTGAATACACAAAATACAAATGCATATTCATACCGTTGTCACCTCCTCTTCTCCGCTTCGTATGCTAATTAACAAAAAGGCTATTAAGCATGCGCAGTTTGTTCCCTGAAATGAGTCGGGGGTCTATTCTGGGGAGGGGTCACTAGAAATGAAGAAGTAAAATTAGTCTTCCTCGTTCTAACCTTTCAACCTTTTGCTGTGTCATGATTCATGGATCCTTGGTAGGACTCCCTGTTTCCTGTTTTCCAGGCCTATTTCAATAGGTTGTTTCTGAAAACAGGAGGTTTGCAACTGTTTTGCATTCCTGGGGTATTGATTAGCTTCTGCAAGGAAGCTTTACACAAACACAGAGTTGACAAGCAATGAGTGATTTGATCCGGGATAACTTATCTGAAATCCGGTCTCTTTTTAACCATCCTCTAAGTTTTAATTGATTTCCGCAAAGCTTATCTTTTCAGCTAAGTCAGCAATATACATAGTTTTTCTAAGGTCTTCAAAATTAGTGTCTCAATACATTACATGAAAATATTATTAACTTACTCTCATAACTCTAAGCCATCAACTTCTTGCTGATAGGCATTTCATTTCCTCACCACATTCCAGTAGCTGATTAAAAAGCACCAAGATCTTAGAGAGTTCATAAAGCAGGTGACCACACACTCCGTAACACAACTGCTTCTGCTTGAATAACTTTAGAAAACTCCCATTCACACAAATAATTCAGATAAAATTCCCAAGTCTATTATAACCTTAACACAAACTTATTTTTAAAATACAGTAGAGCTATCCTAACTTCCACAGGCTAAAAAGTCAGCCTTTCATATCTGTGAATTAAACCACAAAGTTTTATTTCTTTCTCAAGCTTTTTTAATGCCTCTGCACTCATTGAACAGAACAGTAGAAATTTTGAAAAATTCATGGAAGTTTTTCAATCAAAAAAGATAAATAGCAAAGTTACCTGTACAGTTATATCCATTTAGGAAGCCCTCAATCAGATTTTTGGTAGTATGCTCAAAAACTTCCAACTGGGATGAACTGTCATCAAAAACGACATCAAACATAAATTTAAGATCTTTCCTTTGTCTTTTGTTAATATCCCTATGGGTCACTCTCTTCCTGTTAAAGAAGCTAACTTCTTCCTCCTTTGGATCAAAGACCAATACATGCTGGTCAATAACATGGACAACCCTGCTAAAGCTGCTGTGCTTTTCCTTTTTTGTCTCTGGACAGACACGGACTACCACTTTCACATGACTACAGGCATCTTCTTCCTTAGCAGGAGTCATCCCTTCTGTTCCCCAGCTTCACTTCCAACACTCCTTCAGATCGAACAGCTGAAGCTTTTCTGCAATTGACAAGATAGGTTTTATTTGCAATATAATGCCTTTCACTCTTTCAAACATTTGATCAGGCACCTAAAACTGGATCCACCCACCACTTGTCAATGGGCTGCCCCAATGGGAGTGAGACTTCGGGAATCACTGTAACTGCCCTCAAAAGATGATTTAATTCACACAGCTTTCAGAAAGCCAACTAGCACTTCCCCAGTAAATTCTTAAGTTTATTTCAGAATTTAAACTATTAAGTGACCTACAGGCTTTCCTTTACAACAGACCAAGCTTTCAGATGAGATACCACATTTCTGTAGACTAAAGCGAGTAGTTTTTCCGTTCTTCAGCAGAAAGAGGAGCTGCCTATGTTACTCTCCCTGGATACAGTCACGCTACACGTAGATTTAAAGAGAGTTAAAGCAGGATTTACGTTAACGTGCCTTGTGAAGTAAACAAAAAGGGAAGGAGATTGGTTTTAACTCCTTTTGGGCCTTTATTGAGGTCTTTTAGATGGGTTAGGGTGGGGTCCGCCTTTGCCGCCGACGCCGCTCCCTCGGGCACCGCTGACACTGCTGAGAAGGAGGATGTAATTCGATCCTGCGGCCTCGCTTTCGCTGCAGGGTCGGGATTCCTGCTTTGCCTCGCAGGGGTTCTCAGGAAGTCAAATCTGCCTGGCTCGGTCTGGGGGTGTCTTTCCTTTCAGTCATCTTTTAGGTCAGCGAGAACACTTCAACAGGTTGGAGACCCTCCTCAGGTAGCTGGATGTCCTCTTCCCACAGCAGTGTCTTCCATAAGTCTCGGTTTTGGGTGGGCTCGTTGTTCTAGGGACCATTTGCTGCTAAATGGGCTTCTGATCGTTAAGGGGGGTCCACTCGATTTCCATATTCGGCGGGGTCTCGTGGCCCGACGAGCAGGCGGGGAGCGGCGAAGGCTTAACCCGATGGAAAGGGGAAAGGGGAAACCCAGGGTTAAGGGAAAGGGGAAACCCGGGGTTTGGGAAAAGGGGAACATACAACTTGGAACACAGGGTACAGTGCTGGCACAAACAACTTGAAATAACAGGTATGTGACATTATAACTTCACATGTTACAGCAAACAGCATAACAATGCAACATACAACATATATAATGCATAACAGTGATTAACTTGGAGTCTCTTTGGTTCTATTCATTTCAGTCCCCCCTCTCTTTTTTTGATCGGGCCTTTGCCCACATCAATTAGCTGTTTCTAGTTCGTGGGAGTATATCTTTCTTAATTTCTGGTATTGGTTATAAATTCTTTTTGCTGTGCTCAATTCTTCTTGGGGCTCTAATCTCATTATATTTATGGGTTTTTGGAGACTTGCTTGAACTGAGCTAGTTATAGTTCGAATTAGGCAGAGGAGTAGGCAGGGGAGGAGCAGGAGGCTGGCAAGAGCACTTACTGCAATGAACACTACTTTTTTCCACCAGGCTCTTTAAAAAACCAGAAGTTATCACACCAGTCTGTATTAATTAAGGGCTTCCATTCTTGGGTACTTACAATTTTCTGGATTTCTTTGGAAATATCTCTGATCACTTTACCCTTATCATCAATTTCGAGGCAGCATTCAGAGGAATTGAATTTTCCACAGATGCCACCTTCATTGGCCAATAAGTAATCAACTGCCAGCCTGTTCTGATAAACTACCGCTCTTGTCTGTGCTAGTTGGTTACTTATATGGTCAAGAGCTAAGGCAGTTTTGTTTGATATTATTTCTAGTACTGCCTGCAACCTGATGATTTTATTTAACATGTAAATTGGAGTTCGGTACCCCCATGACTCATCTTGTGCCCAAGTTGCTGGCCCATATGTTTTTACTATTTCCTCAGGTGTCCAAATTTTTCCTTCCCACGTTTGGGTACTACCCATGTCAATCACTGTCCTCCTTTTTCGATTAGCCCTTTTTAAGTTGTCATATAAGGGTATGCCTAGCTGATTCTCTGATTCTTGTGGGAGTAGGAAAAATGCTGGTTTAATAATTCCTATGGTGCAGCTACCTGTCCAATCCCCTGGGAGATAAGTATAAGCTTTGTCTCCACAAATCCAAAAAAGGTGTTTTGGGGGTCTCCATGATGTGTTCTGTGTGTGAAATGGATGTTCCCAATATTTGGATATCTCCCCGATTCCCCAGAAAGGGTTGATTCCCTGGTCAGTACACTCATGTAGACCATAACCTTCATTGTAAACACACCTTGTTTCCGTTTTCTCCATTGACCAGTATGTATCAGGTTCCTTGGGGATCCATTCTTGTTTTAACTCTTTTATTATTAAGTACCTCTTACAAGCCATCCTTCCTACAAATGTTTTATACCTCGTCCCAGTCCTTCTTATGCATTCTTCCCCAATTACTTTAGATTTTAAGTCCCATTGTTCTTTTCTCCTTTCTCCTTTACCAGGGGGCTCTTGTTTCATCAACTTCCATCTCAAGATGTCTAAGGGTGCTAAACTCGTCCCTTCCCAAGGCCATACATTAGACATTTGTGTGCTCCCACATGCCCAACAATTGGTTATATTTAACTCATGACTAATTCTTTCGATTAGATCAATAAATAGGTTTTTACTGAGGGGTTCTTCTATTTCATTTTTCTTTGCTGCTAGTGGTTTTTCTTTTATTAAATCTGCGACTCCTTCTAAATTATTTAACTCTTCAAAACAAAACCACTCTCTGATAGGGCACTCTCCAGTTAGGCGCTGCTTGAAAGTTGCAGCATTTCTTGCAATCCAATATTGTTTCCCGTCCTCCTGACAGGTAGATAATTGAGCCCTATCAAAGCATGTGGGATTCACACGTGTGTGAACTCTTATTAAGGACTGTAGGTTTTCCCCATCATAGATAGGATGGTAGCATTTGGAGCAAGCTCCTTCTGTGGATTTGCTCATCAATAGGACTATCATCAGTCCTCCCAAGAGTCCAGTATGAACCATCTCTGGGTCTCACCTGGTCTTGCCTCTTGGGTCGGGGAGTTCTTAGACTGGATCTATGGAGTTCTTTCCTGTGTGTTCCTACTTCTCTTCAAGTTTTTGGTTAGTCCTTCTGGGGTGTGCTCTATGAGAGATTTGTAGTCAAATTTTAGCTTTTGATAATAACTTAACACTTTTATATTAACTTTTTATAATTACTTACTGTAACAACTTATAATAACAACTTAACAACAGTCTTCTGTTAACAACTTGTAGCTACTTTTACCGTCTCTTACTGTCTTTAACTGCTTTTTGGTTTCTTCCTGAGAGTTATCTTAAATGTGTCTGGATCTCGACTGGTAGTCCACTCAGAAGAAGTCTCTGTTGGGGTTGCAGGGTTTGAGTCTGATGGGTTACTCGGGGGTGGTAATGGTCCTTTCACTCTGCTAATGTGGGTCCAGCCTTTCTCTTGAGTTCGCACTGCGGTGTGGGCAGTGAGCAACACCTGGAACGGACCTTCGAATTTAGGGGTTAGTGGGGTGATATTCCAGGATTTAATTAAAACCCAGTCCCCTGGTTTTATTTGATGCATGTCTGTATCTAAGGGGGAGGTTTGAGGAAGATACCCTCTTCTCTTAAGATCTGCTAATGTCTTTCCAATTATTTTCACATATTCTTGGGTAGCTGCCTCTCCTTCTAAATAATCCCCAGTACTATAGGGGGTTAGTAAGAAGGGGAGTCCAAACATCATTTCATACGGTGAAACCCCCATGTCGGACCTCGGTCGGACTTGGATTCGTAGGAGAGCTAGGGGCAGACACCTGAGCTAATTCATCCCTGTTTCTGTAATTAATTTGGTTAGTACATTTTTGAGGGTTTTATTCATCCTCTCTACTCTCCCTGAGCTTTGGGGGTGCCAAGGTGTATGTAACCGCCACTTGATTCCTAAGGCTTTGATGACATCGTGTAAGATTTGGGCTACAAAATGAGGGCCTCGGTCTGAATCAATGTTATTCACTAGCCCATACCGGGGGATGATGTGTTCTAATAGCACTTTTATTACCACCCGTGCTGTTTCTTTCTTAGTAGGGAAGGCTTCTACCCAATGAGTCAAGTGATCGACTCTAACAAGTAGGTGTTTGTACCCTTGTACTGAGGGCATTTCAGTAAAATCTACTTGTATATTTTGAAAAGGCCTCAATGCTATCTGCCTTCCCCCTGATGTGGTTTTTCTCATTACTTTTTGATTCACTTTCTGGCATATCAAACATCCCTCAGTAACTTTTTTTGCCAGACTGTATACTCCAATGCATAGATGTTCTCTTAGGAAGTGATCACATAACCCTTGGGTACCCCAGTGGGTCAGGTTGTGTATTTCTGTTAGCATTTTCCAAGCTAGAGCTTTATTGAAAAACTTCCTCCTGTCTGGGGTTAACCATTCCCCTTGCTTTCCTTGATGTAATCCTAATTTCTTTATTTCCTTTAGCTTGTTCTCATCATATAATGGTTCCCTTATTTCATTGGTAGGTGTGTTACTTAGGCTAAAAATTTTTATTGGCTCCCCCGGGCTTTGGGCTACTGACTTGGCAGCTTGATCTGCTAATTGATTACCTTTTACTTCTAAGGTATCCCCTTTCTGGTGTCCCTTGACATGCACTATTGCAATTTCAGTGGGCTTCATAAGGGATCTTAGCACTAACTTGATTAGTTCTTTATGTATTAAATCCTTTCCCTTAGAATTTAGGTATCCCCTTTCTTCCCATATCCTTCCAAATGTATGTACTATCGCGAAGGCGTATCTCGAATCTGTGTAGATTGTACCTCGGTCTTGTTCTAACAGGTCTAATCCTCTCTTAAGGGCATAGACCTCACAGCATTGGGCGGACCAACTTGAGGGTAATTTTTCTTTTTCTATGACTTTTAAGCTTTCCTTTTCAATGCTCTCAACCATTGCATAGCCTGATGCTCTTTTCCCTTCTAATACTTTAGATGATCCATCATTGAATAACACCCTCCCATATGGTAGAGGTACATCTTCAAGGTCTTCTCTCATTTTTGTTTGTAAGTCTATGACTTCTAAGCAGTTGTGCTCTAATTCTGGTGTGGGCTCTCCTGAGAGGAATTGTGCAGGGTTTAGGCTCTTGGATGTGACTAATTCTAGGTCACTAGCATTTGTTAGAATTATCTCATCTTTCAGGATCCTAGAGTCAGTTAGCCATTGTTGGGCCTTCTGGCTTAACACTGCTCTAAGATCATGAGGCGTATGTGCAGTGATTTTTCCTTGTAGTGTCAGCTTCTGCACTTCCTCTACAAGGATTGCTGCGGCTGCTACAACTTGAACTCAAGTTGGCCACCTCCTTGCAACTGGATCTAAGAGCTTCGAGAGGTATGCTACAGGCTTTTTGTGCCCTCCCCACTCTTGGGTTAGTACCCCATAGACAATTCCCCCCTCTGCATTGATGAATAGGTCAAACTTCTTTTTAAGGTCGGGAAGACTCAGCACTGGAGCAAGGTCTTACAGTGACATTTCAATGCCAGCCTTTATAACTCTACATGGGTGTTTTAGCTCTTGGATTGGGAATTAAATCAGGAGAGGATCTTTGGTGGGAGCTGCCCTGGCTCAAGAGAGAAACTGGGAGAGACACAGAGCAGACAGAGAAAGGCAAGAGAGAAAGGAGGGCACAAACACAGTCAGCTGAGAAGGTGACACTCTGAAAAAACAACTGCAACTGATGGAAAATTAATGGGATAGAAATCAATAATTCTGAAAGTTTTCTTTACTGTCAAATCCCACCTGCCCAGTCCCACACAATCTCCATCCACACCCTCAAATTTGGATCCCCTCCGCTTCTCCCAATCTCCTTCCAACCCCATCTCACCCTGGAGGCTGTGGAATTGAGTAATTTTGGCATGGGACTGAGTTTTTTTGAGGTGGGAACAAGCCATTTTGAGGTGGGATTGAGCACTTTTGGGGTAAGATTGAGTTGTTTTCAGTGGGATTGAGTAGCTTTGAGGTGACAGAGCAATTCATCTTGGCTTTTGGAATGCAAAGAGGTGGAGAACACTGGTAGAAACCCCCAAGAACCCACAAATCCTCCAGAATATGTCCCCAAACCCTAAATTTCCCTGCAAATTCCTGTGAAATGGTGGGACTTTCAGACATCTCCAATAAATGTCGTTCTTTTTAGCCTTTTTTTGGGTGTTTTAGGGAATGAGATAAATCAGCAGAAAATTAGGACCAAACCACAAGAATAACAGCCAGATGTCTTCCCAAAATGGGTCCCTGGGAATGTGGGTCACCAGGGCTCTGCCCAACGTGGGTCCTCTGATGGGGGATGAAGTTGGAACAGTGCACGAAGCTCTTCCCATAGTCAGGGCACTCACAGGGCCTCTTCCCAGTGTGGATCAGTGACAAGTGTGGATCTGCAGCTGAAGCCCTTCCCACATTCCCCACTCATATGGTCATTCCCCGGTGTGGACAATCTCGTGCTGGATCAGGTGGAAGCTATGGCTGAAGCTCTTCTCACCCTCAGGACACTCACAGAGCCTCTCTCTGGTCTTGATAGTTTGGTAGATGGTAAGTCTGAACCTCTGGCAGAAGCCCTTCCCTTCAAACTCAATCCTTTGTTCTCTCCAGGCTGCTGGGAGTCCTGGAAATCTGAAAAGCTCATCCCTCTTTCCATCTCCTGACATAGAAATGCTGGGGATTTTTGGGTCCTGGTGTCCCTTCTCCCCTTTTTCTCTGCTTCAGAGTGCAGGGGGTCCAAGGAGTGCCCCCAGCCTTTCCAGGCTGATGAGAGTCCTGTGAATTGTGGAGCTCCCCCCTCTCTGGGCTCCCCACTTTGGGGTCCTGGGGGACACAGGGCTCTGCTCCTCCAGGCATCCTCTGCTGGCAGCCACCACCGGCACCCCCCAATATCCTCTCAATTAGCATTTTCCATTCAGCTTTGGAGTTCTTCTTTCTCCAAACATCCCCCCCAAAATACCCCAAGTCAGGGACCTCCCAGAACATCTGAGTCAAGATCCCTGTCTTGGGTTGAAAGACAGGTGTCTGCTAAAGAAGGCAGGAGCCTCCCTTGAAATGGAAAATATAAACCCTCTCCTATAATTTTGAAATAAAGAGTCTGTCATGCAAAGATATGGGAATAGGAATAACAGTTCTTTAGTAGAAAAATTAAAGTAAAAATGCAGCAGTAAAAAAAAGAACATACTGACAGAATCAGAATACAACCTGACACCCAGTTAGGCAGGGTGTTGGTAGCAGTGCAATCAAATCGTGGCTGCAGTCCTCCTGGAGTCACAGATGTGGTTTTGTTGAAGCAATGATCCTGTAGAAGGGTGCAGTTTTCCTCTGAAGATACAATGCTGGTGTAGATGGGTCTGGTGTTCCTCTGAGAATCCAGTGGAAACAGGCTGCTTCTGGTGTGTTAAATCTCAGGTTATATCCAGGTAGGAATGCTTGGCTCCTCCCCTTGGGTGGAGCATCTCACAATGGGATGATGGAATTTGATCAGTCATGCAGTGAGACTCAATGGCCCATTAACAGAAGATATCTCCCTGGAGGGAGGTTGGGTGGTAAAAGAGATAAAGAACACTGCCCCACCTGGTTTGAACAGCTGGCCCATTAACAGAAGATATCCCCCCAGGAGTTATGAGAAATGGGTCATGGACAGTTTCTTACTTGGGATCTCCTGTTGGTTTTGTTTCAAACTGGCACACTGGGGAGAAGTGGGACTGTGCTGGGAACTGCTGTGAGCAGGTTGGAGTGAGTGGTCTACACTGTGGGCAACTGGCATGACTGGGACCGTGCTGGGAGAGACTGGCATCATACTGGGAGGACTGGGACTATACCAGGGGACACCGGGAGCAACTGTATAAAATGGGAGGAACCTGGACCATGCTGGGGCAAACTGCATCATAATAAGGAAGCACTGGCAGTGACTGGGATCATAATGGGAATGCCGAGGAAACTGGAACCACGTGGTGGGGGCAACTGGGCTCATAATGGGAGCAGCCACTTCTGGCACCGAGACCTCCAAAACCCTATTCCTGGCCACCCCACCCTCCAAAGCCCACCATTTTCTTTGACCCTGGGTCCCCTGAGCACAGAAAAGCCCTGGGGCCAGCCCCTAGGCTGGCCGTGGGCAGGCCTGGGGGCAAAACAGCAATGGCTGGGGCTCTGCAAAGGTGCCCTGGGGGAGACAAGGGGAAGGAGCAGGCAGAGCAGGGGCTGATCCATCCCCACTGGCTGGGGGGACCACACCCAGGGCAGCGTCCCACAGCTCCTCATGCACTGCCACAACATCCCCCTCGAGCTTGGCTCTCCCCAGCTCAAAAGTGCTGTCCTTGCAGGCACAGACATGGCAGCTCTGCCTCAGGAGCCCCTGTTTTGCACTGCCCAGGGCGTCGGCACCCCATGTGTGTGGGGGGTGAAGCTGAGGGAGCAATTGCCATCAGCCCTGGCCAGGAAGGGCTGGGGCCAGCAGGGAAACCCTCATGGTTGTGTGGTGGCCTCTGAAGTCACCCAGAAGTTTGTTCCCTCAGCTGGGAGTTTCCTGTGCCACTGCAGACGTTGTTGCTTAGAGCCAGGGCTGCCTGGCAGCCACCTCAAACTGCCCAGACCTTTTCCTTGCTTCCTTTGCCCTCTTTACTCTTACTGCTGCAAATTTCTTCCTTTTGCCCCGCCCTGTTCCCTCCCCTGCCAGCCCATCCCTGTTTGCCTCTTTATCTCATGCCCTACTCCCCATTTCAGTTCCTGACTTGGCACCATGGGAACATTCCTTGGGGAGCAGGATCATCCTCCAGTGCTTTAGGAATTGTCTGCGGCTCCTGCAGTGCCCGGTGCTCCTTGCCAGAGGCACCCGCCAGGGGGCACATCTGGCTGGTGTGTTGGCTGTGGGGCTCCTGTTGTGGGCAAGGAGGAGAGCGCAGAGGGCTCTGCAGACTGACAGGATGGGCTGGGGGTGTGAGGAAGACTCAGGGACCTGGGCTGCTGCACCTTGTGAAGAGAGGCCCAGGGTCTCGTGATTGTAGGGTGTTTCAGAGAATCCCAGAATCAGCAAGGTTGGAAAAGACATTGGCATCATCAAAGTCCAACCTGTTCCATGACACTGCCTTGTCTGCCCTGAGCCTCCTCCAGGAAAAACAACCCCAGCTCCCTCTGCCCTCCTCACAGGACTTGTGCTCCCGATCCCTCAGCAGCCTTGTTGCCCTTCTCTGGACATGCTCCACCTCCTCCATGTCTTCCTAAATTTGGGGACCCGGAGGACAGACTCGGAGTGCTGCCCAACTTCCCGCACAGGGGAAGAATCCTGCCCTGCTCCTGCTGCCACCTGGGTCCATCCAGGCAGGAGCTGCCTGCTTGGCGACCTTTGGCACACTGGGCTTTTTCCTGGGTCCTCTTCATGCAGGCCGTTTTCTGCCTGGCTACTGTCCGCCACTCGGTCCCCAGCCTGGAGTGCTGCAGGGTTGTTGTGGCCAAAGTGCAGGACCCAGCCTTGGACTTGTTACCCCACACTGTTGGATTTGGCTTCTGATCCAGCCTGTCCAGGGCCCTGTGCAGAGCCCTGCCACTCCAGCAGATCAACCTCCCACAACTCAGTGTCAGCCACGTTTCCACGAGGCCTAGAGTGTCACAATGGTTTTTATGATTCCATGAGTCTCTTAGTGTCTTTGTGCCCCTTTGCTTCCATGGAACCCCTTTGGTGTCACAAAGTCTCTTGGATCCTCTGGGCCCTGCAGTGTCACATGGTCCTTGGTTCCATGAGGTCTGGCAGTGCAGGCAATGGTCCTCCTTGCTTCCACAGTCACAATGGCCTCTTGCTCCCAAGGGGCACTACAAAGTTGTCAAACATATTTCCTTCATTCCAGGAGTCCCTGAGGAGCAACCTGCCCTTGGTTTCCATTTGCCTGCATGTACAATGGCCCCATCATGACACCAGGTCCTGCTCTGTCCCATGCTCTGCATGTTCCACAGGCCCTGCAGTGTCACAGGGCCTCTTGGTATTCCTCAGGCTCAGAGGGCCAACCATCTGATCTGCAGGGTCACCATGGAGCCCTGGTCACACAAGATCCTGCAGTGTCACCAGGGACCCTTGGTTCCATGGGAACCCCAGGGTCACAACTGTTCCCCTCAGTTCCAAGAGTTTTGTAATGGAACAATGGCCCCTGGATTCCATTGGGCCCCGGCTCCTCCCAAGGCTCTCTTGGTTCTGCAGTGGCACACAATGGCCCCTTGGTTTCAACAAGGCCCCACAGGGTCACCGTGGCCTCTGTGCTTTTACCAAGTACCCAGACTGTCACCATGGACTCCTTGCTTCCATTCAGCCCCACAGTGTCACAATGGCCTCTTGGCTCTATGGTTGCATGTCATACACAGTGTCACTCTGGTCTTCTTAGTGCCACGAGGCTGTGGAGTTTCACAAGGCCCAGCTTCATCCTCCTGCAGGGCTCAGGGCCTGTTGCTGGCCATGGCCAGCCCTGCACGGCCTCTCTGTGGCCAGAGCCCGGCAGAGCCGGGGCAGGGGCTGTCTGTGCAGGCCCACAGGTGCCCGGGCTTGCAGGAGCTGGCAGAGGCTGCCAGCAGGAGAGGCCATGGGGCACAGAGGCACCACGGCACAGGGGCCCTTCCCAGCCGCAATGCTCCTGTCCTGCCCTGGGCCTGCACAGGGGCTGTGGCACCATGGCTGGGCCAGCGCCGCACAAAGGGGCACGCAGCCGCGCGGGGCTGACAGCAAGGCCAGGACACACAAGGAATTGCTGGCCATTGCCTGCAATGCTGGGCAGGCCTGACTGTGCCAAAGGCAACGCTCAGCTGCCTTGGGAGGCTGCAGGAAAAGTCCGAGCCCAAAGAGCCCCCATGGCTGTGCTGCAGACCAAGGCTGGAGGAGGGAAAGGCAGGGCTGCTGCAGGATGGGCAGGGGATTGAATTCCAGCACACACCTCCAGTTCTCTGATGTCCTGGCACCTGCTTGGTCCCTTTTTCAGACTGGAGCAGAGCAGATGTTGATGGGACAGGAGTCCTGTAGGGCTGTCAGGGATCTGCAGCTTGCAAGGTGCTCTGCTCTCTATCAGCTCCTCTCTGAGAGATGCCAATCCCAGCTGGGCACCTCAGGGCACAAGTGGCACTTGCCTGTTCATGGGCACACAGCTGATGTCTGCCCTGAAAGGGCACAGGTTTTAATTTTCTGAGAGTTTCATTAATTATACAAGCAAATCTTTTTATCTGGGTCACTTAAGTTGTTTTAAGAAGTGGCAGTTTCCCACCAGGAACAGGAATTCCTGGATTCTTCTACTGATTGGAAGGAGAATACTGATCTTCCATTCTACTATTTCAACAACATACAGTCTAATATGTCATGCCCTCTTTTTTCAGGAGGTTCCGCTCTCTGTTTAAATGGCTGTGGTTTAGGTCATTTATTCATGTAGAGGAGTGGATCTATTGTCCTCCCTGTTGCTCCCAGATTTCCTCCTGCAGCTGTTCGCTGGTCATTCCAATGTGTCTCCCTTGACTGGCTTCATCCTTTTGCTTCAGAGAGTTGCCCCATCTTTCACAAGATTAAATACCACCTTAGTCAGACCTTAGTTGTATTTTTGTATTTTATATCACTTCTTTTGTATTTTGACTAAAATTCTTCCTTGTGGATGGTGGAACATGTCAGTTGTTGCTGGGATGTCACAAGGAGCTGTGGGAAGTGTTTTGATGTTTAGTAAATGTTCCCATTTTTTATGTTAGCCATGAAGAGAAACCTTTTCTGTGCCTCCAAGTCTCACCAGTTCCTGGTCCTCAAAGGACACAAACCTGATGAGTTGGGCTTCCCCCTCCAGTGTCTGCACTTGGACCTCCCTCCATTACCCCAGCACAGAGCTCCCTTGTCCCACAAAGTCCCTGGCAGTGGAGGGATGAGGGAAACAATGTTTGGAGTTTGGGAAGAGCTTTCATCCAGAGCAACAACCTGATCTGCCACCAGATGATCCACACTGGGGGAATGGTCCTATGAGTGTGGAGGAATGTGGGAAATGCTTCAGCTGCAGCTCCCACCTTGTGACCCACCAACGCATTCACGCAGGGGAGAGGCCCTATGAGTGTCCTGAGTGTCGGAAGAAGTTTCAGACCAGCTCCACTCTCCTCGTGCACCAGAAGATTCACTTAGAGCAGAGGCCCTCCGCTGCCCGACTGTGGGACGGCTTTCAGAAGAATTTACTTCTCATCGCCCACTGGCACATCCACACTGGGGAAAGGCCCTCATGAGTGTCCCCAGTGTAGGAGGAGCTTCTCAGACAGCTCTTACTATGACCCACATCAACTGAGGCACTGGTAGGGAAGCCCTGCAAGACTTGTGGAAGAGCTTCCTGCGCTGCTCCAACTTTAACCCGCATAGAAGGACCCACATTGGGAAGAGACCTGGTGACACACATTTTCCCATGATCAACCTTGGAAGTGGCTCGTGGGTTTTTTTAGTTTGCCTCTATAGCTTTTGATTTATCTTCATCCCTTTAAAGCACACAGAATATGGGTTAAAACCAACAACTCATCAAAGGCAATCTAAAGCCTCACTTTTACTTTGTTTTCGGGGGAATCTGGGATTCGGGAGACTTGGGAGGGTTTGGGAGTTTGGGGGATATTTGGTGTGTTGTCTCTTCTCATTTCATGGCATTCAAAGAGATGATTATGCATTTGATAAGTGTAGATAAGTGATTCTGCTGTTGGTTAGTTCCTGTTATCTCCCCAATATTTGGTTTGGTTGGTTTTACCCTAGGTTTTCCTTTGCCTGCCCTTGTCCATCACTCCCCAGACCCACTGTTACCTCATTCCATGATGTCAAACCTTCCCTGTTGGTTCTCTCTTCTTGCAGCAGCCTTTGCAGATAAAAGATCTCCAAGAGAGAGCCTTCTCTGACTCTCCTTCGAACACCAGACGCCGACGATATCCAGGCCCGCAGAGAGCAGAAGGCAGCTCTGCTCTGCCTGTTTCCTGAGACTGCCGCAGCCGAGCACGGCCACTCTGACCACGTGGCCGCAGTGAGAGCTGGCCGGGTTTCACTGGACCTAGCGTCCAGTGTGTTCCATCTGTCACCTCCAAACCACTCAGTGCCACTGAAAACTACTCAATCCTTGATTTATTAAATTGAATTCGATCTAGTATCGATACCCAACTGTGACAGACACAAAAGACTCTCAACTGTTAAAGTTAGAAAGTGTATGTTTATTACGGCGCCGGAACGCGCTGGGATTCTCCCTAATGCGCGCTACTAAGATCACAGGTAGTTACAAAGCCTTTTATCCACAAAGTGTTGAATACACAAAATACAAATGCATTTCATACCGTTGTTCACCTCCTCTTCTCCGCTTCGTATGCTATTAACAAAAAGGCTATTAAGGCATGCGCAGTTGTTCCCTGAAAGATGAGTCGGGGGTCTATTCTGGGGGAGGTCACTAGAAATGAAGAAGTAAAATTAGTCTTCCCTCGTTCTAACTTTCAACCTTTTGCTGTGTCATGATTCATGGATCCTTGGTAGACTCCCTGTTTCCTGTTTTCCAGGCCTATTTCAATAGGTTGTTTCTGAAAAAGAGGTTTGCAACTGTTTGCATTCCTGGGGTATGATTAGCTTCTGCAAGGAGCTTTACACAAACACAGAGTTGGACAAGCAATGAGTGATTTGATCCGGGATAACTTATCTGAATCCGGTCTCTTTTTAACCATCCTCTAAGTTTTAATTGATTTCCGCAAAGCTATCTTTTCAGCTAAGTCAGCAATATACATAGTTTTTCTAAGGTCTTCAAAATTAGTGTCTCAATACATTACATGAAAATTTATTACTTACTCTCATAACTCTAAGCCATCAACTTCTTGCTGATAGGCATTCATTTCCTCCTCACCCAATCCAGTAGCTGATTAAAAAGCACCAAGATCTTAGAGAGTTCATAAAGGCAGGTGACCCACCTCCGTAACACAACTGCTTCTGCTTGAATAAACTTTAGAAAACTCCATTCACACAAATAATTCAGATAAAATTCCCAAGTCTATTAATAACCTTAACACACAACTTATTTTAAAATACAGTAGAGCTATCCTAACTTCCACAGGCTAAAAAGTCAGCCTTTCATATCTGTGAATTAAACCACAAAGTTTTATTTTTCTCTCAAGCTTTTTAAATGCCTCTGCACTCATTGAACAGAAACAGTAGAAATTTTGAAAAATTCATGGAAGTTTTTTCAATCAAAAAAGATAAATAGGCAAAGTTACCTGTACAGTTATATCCATTTAGGAGCCCTCAATCAGATTTTGTTGGTAGTATGCTCAAAACTTCCAACTGGTGATGAACTGTCATCAAAAACGACATCAAAACATAAATTTAAGATCTTTCCTTTGTCTTTGTTATATTCCCTATGGGTCACTCTTCTTTCTGTTAAAGAAGCTAACTTCTTCTCCTTTGGATCAAAGACCAATACATGCTGGTCAATAACATGGACAACCCTGCTAGAACTGCTGTGCTTTTCTTTTTGTCTCTGGACCAGACACGGACTACCACTTTCACATGACTACAGGCATCTTCTTCCTTAGCGAGGAGTCATCCCTTCTGTTCCCCAGCTTCACTTCCAAACACTCCTTCAGATCGAACAGCTGAAGCTTTTCTGCAATTGACAAGATAGGTTTTATTTGCAATATAATGCCTTTCACTCTTTCAAACATTTGATCAGGCACCTAAAATGGATCCACCACCACTTGTCAATGGGCTGCCCCAATGGGAGTGAGACTTCGGGAATCACTGTAACTGCCCTCAAAAGATGATTTAATTCACACAGCTTTCAGAAAGCCAACTAGCACTTTCCCAGTAAAATTCTTAAGTTTTATTCAGAATTTAAACATTAAGTGACCTACAGGCTTTCCTTTACACAGACCAAGCTTTCAGATGAGATACACATTTCTGTAGACTAAAGCGAGTAGTTTTTTCCGTCTTCAGCAGAAAGAGAGTGCCCTATGTTACTCTCCCTGGATCAGTCACACTACACGTAGATTTAAGAGAGTTAAAAGCAGGATTTACGTTAAGTGCCTTTGTAAGTAAACAAAAAAGGGAAGGAGATTGTTTTAACTCCTTTTGGGCCTTTATGAGGTCTTTTAGATGGGTTAGGGTGGGTCCGCCTTTGCCGCCGACGCGCTCCTCAGGCCGCTGACACTGCTGAGAAGGAGGATGTTAATTCGATCCTGCAGGCCTCGCTTTCGCTGCAGGGTCGGGAATTCCTGCTTTGCTCGCAGGGGTTTCAGGAAGTCAATTCTGCCTGGCTCGGTCTGGGGCTGTCTTTCCTTTCAGTCATCTTTTAGGTCAGCCAGAAAACACTTCAAACAGGTTGGAGACCCTCCTCAGGTAGCTGGATGTCCTCTTCCCACAGCAGTGTCTTCCATAAGTCTCGGTTTTGGGTGGGCTCGTTGTTCTAGGGCCATTTGCTGCTAATGGGCTTCTGATCGTTAAGGGGGGTCCACTCGATTTCTATTGGCGGGGGTCTCGTGGCCCGAACGAGCAGGCAGGAGCGGCGAAGGCTTAACCCGATGGAAAGGGGAAAGGGGAAACCAGGGTTTAAGGGAAAGGGGAAAACCCGGGGTTTTGGGAAAGGGGGAACATACAACTTGGAACACAGGGTTACAGTGCTGGCAACAAACAACTTGAAATAACAGGTATTGTGACATTATAAACTTCACATGTTACAGCAAACAGCATAACAATGCAACATACAACATATATATGCATAACAGTGATACTTGGAGTCTCTTTGGTCTATTCATTTCAGTCCCCCTCTCTTTTTTTGATCGGGCCTTTGCCCACATCAATTAGCTGTTTCTAGTTCGTGGAGAATATCTTTCTTAATTTCTGGTATGGTTATAAATTCTTTTTGCTGTGCTCAATTCTTCTTTGGGGCTCAATCTCATTATATTTATGGGTTTTTTGGAGCTTTGCTTGAACTGAGCTAGTTATAGTCGAATTAGGCAGAGGAGTAGGCAGGGGAGGAGCAGGAGGCTGGCAAGGAGCACTTACTGCAATGAACACTACTTTTTTCCACCAGGTCATTTAAAAAACCAGAAGTTATCACACCAGTCTGTATTAATAAGGGCTTCCATTCTGGGTACTTACAATTTTTCTGGATTTCTTTGGAAATATCTCTGATCACTTTACCCTTATCATCAATTCGAGGCAGCATTCAGAGGAATTGAATTTCCACAGATGCCACTTCATTGGCCAATAAGTAATCAACTGCCAGCCTGTTCTGATAAACTACCGCTCTTGTCTGTGCTAGTTGGTTACTTATATGGTCAAGAGCTAAGGCAGTTTTGTTTGATATTATTTCTAGTATGCCTGCAACCTGATGATTTTATTTAACATGTTAAATTGGATTCGGTACCCCATGACTCATCTTGTGCCCAAGTTCTGGCCCATATGTTTTTACTATTTCCTCAGGTGTCACAATTTTTCCTTCCACGTTTGGGTACTACCCTGTCAATCACTGTCCTCCTTTTCGATTAGCCCTTTTTAAGTTGTCATATAAGGGTATGCCTAGCTGATTCTCTGATTCTTGTGGGAGTAGAAAATGCTGGTTTAATAATTCTATGTGGCAGTACCTGTCCAATCCCTGGGAGATAAGTATAAGCTTTGTCTCCACAAATCCAAAAAAGGTGTTTTGGGGGTCTCCATGATGTGTTCTGTGTGTGAAATGGATGTTCCCAATATATTGGGATATCTCCCCGATTCCCAGAAAGGGTTGATTCCCTGGTCAGTACACTCATGTAAACCAAAACCTTCATTGTAAACACACCTTGTTTCCGTTTTCTCATTGACCAGTATGTATCAGGTTCCTTGGGGATCCATTCTTTTTTAACATCTTTTATTATTAAGTACCTCTTACAAGCCATCCTTCCTACAATGTTTTATACCTCGTCCCAGTCCTTCTTAGCATTCTTCCCCAATTACTTTAGATTTTAACGTCCCATTGTTCTTTTTCTCCTTTCTCCTTTACCAGGGGCTCTTGTTTCATCAACTTCCATCTCAAGATGTCTAAGGGTGCTAAACTCGTCCCTTCCCAAGGCCATACATTAGACTATTTGTGTGCTCCCACTGCCCAACAATTGGTTATATTTAACTTCATGACTAATTCTTTCGATTAGATCAATAAATAGGTTTTTACTGAGGGGTTCTTCTATTTCATTTTTCTTTGCTGCTAGTGGTTTTTCTTTTATTAAATCTGCGACTCCTTCTAAATTATTTAACTCTTCAAAACAAACCACTCTCTGATAGGGCACTCTCCAGTTAGGCGCTGCTTGAAAGTTGCAGCATTTCTTGCAATCCAATATTGTTTCCCCGTCTCCTGACAGGTAGATAATTGACCCTATCAAAGCATGTGGGATTCACACGTTGTGTAAACTCTTATAAGGACTGTAGGTTTCTCCATCATAGATAGGATGGTAGCATTGGAGCAAGCTCCTTCTGTGGATTTGCTCATCAATAGGACTATCATCAGTCCTCCAAGAGTCCAGTATGAACCATCTCTGGGTCTCACCTGGTCCCTTGCCTCTTGGGTCGGGAGTTCTTAGACTGGATCTATGGAGTTCTTTTCCTGTGTGTTCCTACTTCTCTTCAAGTTTTGGTTTAGTCCTTGGGGTGTGCTCTATGAGAGATTGTAGTCAAATTTTAGCTTTTTGATATACTTACACTTTTATATTAACTTTTATAATTACTTACTGTAACAACTTATAATAACACTTAACAACAGTCTTCTGTTAACAACTTGTAGCTACTTTACCGTCTCTTACTGTCTTTACTGCTTTTTGGTTTTCTTCCTGAGAGTTATCTTAAATGTGTCTGGATCCGACTGGTAGTCCACTCAGAGAAGTCTCTGTTGGGTTGCAGGGTTTGAGTCTGATGGGTTACCGGGGGTTGGTAATGGTCCTTTCACTTGCTAATGTGGGTTCCAGCCTTTCTCTTGAGTTCGCACTGCGGTGTGGGCAGTGAGCAACACCTGGAACGGACTTCGAATTTAGGGGTTAAGTGGGGTGATATTCCAGGATTTAATTAAAACCCAGTCCCTGGTTTTTTGATGCATGTCTGTATCTAAGGGGGAGGTTTGAGGAAGATACCCTCTTCTCTTAAGATCTGCTAATTGTCTTCAATTATTTTCACATATTCTTGGGTAGCTGCCTCTCCTTCTAAATAATCCCAGTACTATAGGGGTTAGTTAAAGAGGGGAGTCAAACATCATTTCATACGGTGAAACCCCCATGTCGGACCTCGGTCGGACTTGGATTCGTAGGAGAGCTAGGGGCAGACACCTGAGCTAATTCATCCCTGTTTTCTGAATTAATTTGGTTAGTACATTTTGAGGGTTTATTCATTCCTCTCTACTCTCCTGAGCTTTGGGGGTGCCAAGTGTATTGTAACCGCCACTTGATTCCTAAGGCTTTGATGACATCGTGTAAGATTTGGGCTACAAAATGAGGGCCTCGGTCTGAATCAATGTTATTCACTAGCCATACGGGGGATGATGTGTTCTAATAGCACTTTTATTACACCCGTGCTGTTTCTTTCTTAGTAGGAAGGCTTCTACCCAATGAGTCAAGTGATGACTCTTAAAGTAGGTGTTTGTACCCTTGTACTGAGGGCATTTCAGTAAAAATCTACTTGTATATTTTGAAAAGGCCTCAATGCTATCTGCCTTCCCCCTGATGTGTTTTTTCTCATTACTTTTTGATTCCACTTTCTGGCATAATCAAACATCCCTCAGTAACTTTTTTTGCCAGCGTTACTCCAATGCATAGATGTTCTCTTAGGAAGTGATCACTAACCCTTGGGTACCCAGTGGGTCAGGTTGTGTATTTTCTGTTAGCATTTTCCAAGCTAGAGCTTTTATTGAAAAACTTCCTCCTGTCTGGGGTTAACACTTCCCCTTGCTTTCCTTGATGTAATCCTAATTTCTTTTATTTCCTTTAGCTTGTTCTCATCATATAATGGTTCCCTTATTTCATTGGTAGGTGTGTTACTTAGGCTAAAAATTTTATTGCTCCCCCGGGCTTTGGTCTACTGACTTGGCAGCTTGATCTGCTAATTGATTACCTTTACTTCTAAGGTATCCCTTTCTGGTGTCCCTTGACATGCAACTATTTCAATTTCAGTGGGCTTCATAAGGGATCTTAGCACTACTTGATTAGTTCTTTATGTATTAAATCCTTTCCCTTAGAATTTAGGGTATCCCCTTTCTTCCCATACTCCTTCCAATGTATGTTTACTATCGGCGAAAGGCGTATCTCGAATCTGTGTAGATTGTACCTCGGTCTTGTTCTAACAGGTCTAATCCTCTCTTAAGGGCATAGACCTCACAGCATTGGGCGGACAACTTGAGGGTAATTTTCTTTTTCTTATGACTTTTAAGCTTTCCTTTCAATGCTCTCAACCATTGCATAGCCTGATGCTCTTTTCCCTCAATACTTTAGATGATCCATCATTGAATAACACCCTCCATATGGTAGAGGTACATCTTCAAGGTCTTCTCTCATTTTTGTTTGTAAGTCTATGACTTCTAAGCAGTTGTGCTCTAATTCTGTGTGGCTTCCTGAGAGGAAATTGTGCAGGGTTTAGGCTCTTGGATGTGACTAATTTCTAGGTCACTAGCATTTGTTAGAATTATCTCATCTTTCAGGTCTAGATCAGTTAGCCATTTGTTGGGCTTCTGGCTTAACACTGCTCTAAGATCATGAGGCGTATGTGCAGTGATTTTCCTTGTAGTGTCAGCTTTCTGCACTTCCTCTACAAGGATTTGCTGCGGCTGCTACAACTTGAATCAAGTTGGCCACCTCTTGCAACTGGATCTAAAGAGCTTCGAGAGGTATGCTACAGGCTTTTTGTGCCCTCCCCACTCTTGGGTTAGTACCCATAGACAATTCCCCCTCTGCATTGATGAATAGGTCAAACTTCTTTTTAAGGTGCGGAAGACTCAGCACTGGAGCAAGGTCTTACAGTGACATTTCAATGCCAGCCTTTATAACTCTACATGGGGTTTTTAGCTCTTGATTGGGAATTAATCAGGAGAGGATCTTTGGTGGGAGCTGCCTGATCACTCAGGGCTGGGAAGGTGCTGAGAAGGGACTGGGGGAGAATCACTGCCAGCCCTTGGCACAGGAACCTCTGGCTGCAGGACAATGCAGCTGCAGCTCCTGCAGGGATCTCCTCAAGCTGCAACATCCCAATGTCTACAGACTGTGTGAGTACATTCTCTGATGATCTCTTGTGTAGAGCAGCCAGGGGTGCCCAGGGCTGTGGTGCAGAGCAGGGTCCTGCAGCCCAGGGCGCTGTGCTGGCCCAGGGACTCTGCTGCCTGCCAGGGACAGCTCTCAGCCAGCCCGGGGAGCTGCTACCAGCACTGGGGGATGAGACCTGGTTGGAAGGAGACAGCTGGTAAGGCGTGGAAGTATTCTCCTTGTGTGGTGAGGATGCTGCATTGTCCAGAACTGCTCCCAGCATGAGATTTAACTGGAGAATATTTCAAAATAGGTTATACAGTGAGAAGAGCAAGGCAGGGGGCTGCATAGAAGGGAAAATCCTTCTTTTATAATCTACTGTTCTGTGTTGCCTGAATGGGAAGTTGCACAAAGACATTCATCTCTCACTTCAGGTTGAGAAAAAAAACCCCAACAATTTTCTTTCAGATCTTAATAAACCAGGCAGTGACAGAAATCAGCAGAGGGTCTCTGCCAGGCAGCACCAGGGTTACTTCTCAGGGTTGCTCTGACGTTGCCATCAGAGCCTGCAGAGCCAGAGCTGGCCCTGGGCAATGCCTGAGCTGGGAGGGCTCTGCAGGGCAGAGCTGAGCCCCCAGGGCTGGGCTGGGCTCTGGCAGCACTGGCAGGGCCCAGCCCTGGGCCCAGGGAAGAAGCTGCAGGCAGGGGCAGCTGCAGGCAGCAGAGCCCTGGGCAGGCAGTGGGGGGAAAGTGCCACCAAGCTGAGCTGGGGATATTGAAAGTCCTCTCCAAACTGAACTATTCCATGATTACTTTTATTACAGATCCTATGACAAGCAACCGCAAATGTCCAACAGCAGCTCCATCAGCCACTTCCTCCTGCTGCATTGGCAGACACGCGGCAGCTGCAGCTCCTGCACTTCTGCTCTTCCTGGGCATCTCCCTGGCTGCCCTCCTGGGCAACGGCCTCATCATCAGCGCCGTAGCCTGCGGCCACCTCCTGCACAGCCCCATGTTCTTCTTCCTGCTCAACCTGGCCCTCACCGACCTGGGTTTCATCTGCACCACTGTCCCCAAAGCCATGCACAATTCCCTCTGGGACACCAGAAAAATCTCCTACACAGGATGTGCTGCCCAAGTATTTTTTTTTGTTTTCTGTGCTGCAACAGAGTATTTCCTGCTGACCATCATGTGCTATGACCGCTACGTGTCCATCTGCAAACCCCTGCACTACGGGACCCTCCTGGGCAGCAGAGCTTGTGCCCACATGGCAGCAGCTGCCTGGGCCAGTGCCTTTCTCTATTCACTGCTGCACACGGCCAATACATTTTCCCTTCCCTTGTGCCATGGCAATGCCCTGGGCCAATTTTTCTGTGAAATCCCACAGATCATGAAACTCTCCTGCTCAAAATCCTACCTCAGGGAATTTTGGTTCATTGTATTTTCCATGTTTTTTCAGTTTGGATTTTTTGTGTTTATAGTTTTCTCCTATGTGCAGATCTTCAGGGCTGTGCTGAGGATCCCATCAGAGCAGGGACGGCACAAAGCCTTTTCCACCTGCCTCCCTCACATGGCTGTGGTCTGTCTGTTTGTCAGCACTGCAATGTTTGCTTATCTGAAGCCGCCCTCCATCTCCTCCCCATCCCTGGATCTGGCCCTGTCAGTTCTGTACTCGGTGGTGCCTCCAGCCCTGAACCCCCTCATCTACAGCCTGAGGAACCAGGAGCTCAAGGCTGCAGTGTGGAGACTGATGAATAGATGGTTTTCAGCATATTAAACGTCTAGCAAATTTCTGCAAATCATTTGTAATAAAAGTCATCTTTGATACCTTTTGCTGGTTTGGTTATGGGTTCTTTTTTCTAGTGTTTTACATTTTAACTTGTCCAGAAAAAATATTTTTTGTGCCATTTCTCTTTTTTTTCTCTTCACCTTCCCTGTGGCCACAGACTTGTCAATGAGGGGCTGTACTCTTGGTGACTTTAAAAGCACTGAAGGATTTCCGTTTTGCAGTTTTCTGCAGAGATCCCCCTGTGGTTCCTTCTCTGCAGCTGCCGCAGCAATGTCTGTGTGCAGAGCTGGGGGCAGATCAGTGCTGGCACAGCAGCTGTGCCCAGCAGCAGCAGCAGCAGCCCTTGGTGTTGCCAGTGCTGCTGCCGTGGCCCTGCCCCGCTGCCTGCTGGCCCTGGTGTTGCTGTAGGGCCTGAGTGCTCTCGGGGCCGGGCACAGTGCTGGGGTGGCAGTGCCGGGCTGCAGCATGGACAGGCCATGGCACTGCTGGGGCAGCGCTGATGCCTCAGGCCAGGGCCTGGGGCTGCAGGCTCCTTGCCCAGGCTCTCTCCAGAACACTTTGCCCAGGCCAATGCTGAGCACAGAAAAGCCCCGGGAGCAGCCCCAGGCTGGCTGTGGGCAGGCTGGGGGCAAACAGCATGGCTGGGGCTCTGCAAGGTGCCTGAGGGAGACAAGGAGAAGGAGCAGCAGAGCAGGGCTGATCATCCCCACTGCGCTGGACACCCCAGGGCAGCGTCCCACAGCGTCCTCATGCACCTGCCAACAACATCCCCCCTCTGCAGCCCTGGCCTCTCCCCCAGCTCAAAAAGGTGCTGCATCCTTGCAGGCACAGACACGGCAGCACTGCCTCAGGAGCCCCTGTTTGCACTGCCAGAGCAGGCGTCAGCACCCCATGGTGTTGGTGTGGGGAGATGAACCTGAGGGAGCACAAATGCCATCAGCTCCTGGGGCCAGGAAGGGCTGGGGGACAGCAGGGAAACCCCTCATGTTTGTGGTGGCCTCTGAAGTCACCCAGAAAGTTTGTTCCCATCAGCTGGAGTTTCCTGTGCCACTGCAGACGTTGTTGCTTAGAGCCAGGGCTGCCTGGCAGCCACCTCCAAACTGCCCAGACCATTTCCTTTGCTTCCCCTTTGCCCTCTTTACTCTTACTGCTACAAATTTCTTCCTTTTGCTCACCCTTCTCCCTCCCCTGCAAACAGCCCATCCCTGTTTGCCTCTTTATCTCATGCCCTACTCCCCATTTCAGTTCCTGACTTGGCACCATGGGAACATTCCTTGGGAGCAGGATCATCCTCCAAGTGCTTCAGGAATTGTCTGCAGGCTCCTGCAGTGCCTCGTGCTGCTCCCTTGCCAGAGGCACCCCAGGCCAGGGGGGCACATCTGGCCTGGTGTGTCTGGCTGTGGGGCTCCCTGTTGTGGGCAAGGAGGAGGAGCTGCAGAGGCTCTGCAGGACTGACAGGATGGGCTTGGGGCTGTGAGGAGAAGCTGAGGAACCTGGGCTGCTGCACCTTGTAAAGAGGAGGCCCAGGGCTCATCCTGAAACTTCTGTAAGGGTGGTTTAGAGAATCCCAGAATCAGCAAGGTTGGAAAAGACCTTGGACATCATCAAGTCCAACCTGTTCCATGACACTGCCTTGTCTCCCCTGAGCCTCCTCCAGGAAAAACAACCCCAGCTCCCTCTGCCACTCCTCACAGAACTTGTGCTCCCGATCCCTCAGCAGCCTTGTTGCCCTTCTCTGGACATGCCCCACCTCCTCCATGTCCTTCCTAAATTTGGGGACCCAGAACTGGACACTGCACTCGAGGTGCTGCCCAACCAGTTCCCAGCACAGGGGAAGAATCCGTGCCCTATTCCTGCTGGCCAAACTGTTCCGGATGCAGGCCAGGAGCCATTGGCCTTCTTGGCCACCTGGGCACACTGCTACCTCATGTCCAGCCTGCTGTCCATCATTCCATGCAGGCCTGTTTTCTGCCTGGCTACTGTCCAGCCACTCGGTCCCCAGCCTGGAGTGCTGCAGGGGTTGTTGTGGCCAAAGTGCAGGACCCAGCACTTGGACTTGTTAAACCCCACACTGTTGGATTTGGGCTCTGGATCCAGCCTGTCCAGGGCCCTGTGCAGAGCCCTCCTGCCCTCCAGCAGATCAACACTCCCAGCCAACTCAGTGTCAGCACAGTTCCACGAGGCCCTAGAGTGTCACAATGGTTTCTATGATTCCATGAGTCCTCTTAGTGTCTTTGTGCCCCTTTGCTTCCATGGGACCCCTTGGTGTCACAAAGTCCCTTTGGATTCTTGGGCCTTGCAGTGTCACAATGGATCCTTGGTTCCATGAGGTCTGGCAGTGCAGCAATGGTCTCCTTGCTTCCACAAGTCACAATGGCCTCTTGCTCCCAAGGGGCACTACAAAGTTGTCAAACATATTTCCTTCATTCCAGGAGTCCCTGAGGAGCAACCCTGGCCCATTGGCTCCACAAGGCCCTGCAGTGTCACAGGGGCCTCTTGGTTCCATCAGGCCTCAGAGGGCCACCATGAATTCCTTGGATCTGCAGGGTCACCATGGAGCCCTGGTCACACAAGATCCTGCAGTGTCACCAGGGACCCTTGGTTCCATGGGACACCCCAGGGTCACAACTGTTCCCTCAGTTCCAAGAGTCCTTGTAATGGAACAATGGCCCCTGGATTCCACTGGGCCCAGGCTCTCCCAAGGCTCTTCTTGGTTCTGCAGTGGCACAATGGCCCCTTGGTTCAACAAGGCCCCACAGGGTCACCGTGGCCTCTGTGCTTTTACCAGTACCCAGACTGTCACCATGGACTCCTTGCTTCCATTCAGCCCACAGTGTCACAATGGCCCCTTGGCTCTATGGTGCCATGTCATACACAGTGTCACTCTGGTCTTCTTAGTGCCACGAGGCTGTGGAGTTTCACAAGGGCCCAGCTTCATCCTCCTGCGGGGCTCAGGGCCTGTTGCTGGCCATGGCCAGCCCTGCACGGCCTCTCTGCTGGCCTAGAGCCCGGCAGATCCCGGGGCAGGGCTGTCTGTGCAGGCCCACAGGTGCCCCGGGCTGTGCAGGAGCTGGCAGAGGCTGCCCAGCAGGGAGGCCATGGGGCACAGAGCCCCAAGGCTGCTGTGGGCACCACGGCACAGGGGCCCTTCCCAGCCGCAATGCTCCTGTCCTGCCCTGGGCCTGCACAGGGGCTGTGGCACCATGGCTGGGCCAGCGCCGCACAAAGGGGCCACGCAGCCGCTGCCGGGGCTGACAGCAAGGCCAGGCACACACAAGGAATTGCTGGGCATTGCCTGCAATGCTGGGCAGGCCTGACTGTGCCAAAGGCACAGCTCAGCTGCCCTTGGAGGCTGCAGGAAAAGTCCAGAGCCCAAAGAGCCCCCATGGCTGTGCTGCAGACCAAGGCTGGAGGAGGGAAAGGCAGGGCTGCTGCAGGATGGGCAGGGGATTGAATTCCAGCACACACCTCAGTTCTCTGATGATCCTGGCACCATGCTGGTCCCTTTTTCAGACTGGAGCAGAGCAGATGTTGATGGGACAGGAGTCCTGTAGGGCTGTCAGGGATCTGCAGCTTGCAAGGTGCTCTGCTCTCCCTCAGCTCCTCTCTGAGAGATGCCAATCCCAGCTGGGCACCTCAGGGCACAAGTGGCACTGCCTGTTCATGGGCACACAGCTGATGTCTGCCCTGAAAGGGGCACAGGTTTTAATTTCTGAGAGTTTCATAATATACAAGCAAATCTTTATTATCTGGGTCACTTAAGTTGTTTTAAGAAGTGGCAGTTTTCCCACCAGGAACAGGAATTTCCTGGATTCTTCTACTGATGGCAGGAGAATACTGATCTGCCATTCTACCTTTTTCACCAACATACAGTCTAATATGTCATGACCCTCTTTTTTCAGGAGGTTCCAGCTCTCCTGTTTAAATGGCTGTGGTTTAGGTCATTTATTCATGTAGAGGAGCTGGATCTATGTCCTCCCTGTTGCTCCCAGATTTCCTCCTGCAGCTGTTCTCTGGTCATTCCAATGTGTCTCCCTTGACTGGCTTCATCCTTTTTGCTTCAGAGAGTTGCCCCATCTTTCACAAGATTAAATACCACCTTAGTCAGACTCTTAGTTGTATTTTTGTATTTTATATCACTTCTTTTGTATTTGACTAAAATTCTTCCTTGTGGATGGTGGACATGTCAGTTGTTGCTGGGATGTCACAAGGAGCTGTGGGAAGTGTTTTGATGTTTAGTAAATGTTCCCATTTTTTGTGTTAGCCATGAAGAGAAACCTTTCTGTGCCTCCAAGTCTCACCAGTTCCTGGTCCCTCAAAGGACACAAACCTGATGAGTTGGGCTTCCCCCTCCAGTGTCTGCACTTGGACCTCCCTCCATACCCACAGCAGAGCTCCCTTGTCCCACAAAGTCCCTGGCAGTGGAAGGATGAGGGAAACAAGTGTTTGGAGTTTGGGAAGAGCTTCATCCAGAGCAACAACCTGATCTGCCACCAGATGATCCACACTGGGGAATGGTCCTATGAGTGTGAGGAATGTGGGAAAGGCTTCAGCTGCAGCTCCCACCTTGTGACCCACCAACGCATTCATGCAGGGGAGAGGCCCTACAAGTGTCCTGAGTGTCGGAAGAAGTTTCAGACCAGCTCCACTCTCCTCGTGCACCAGAAGATTCACTTAGAGGAGAGGCCCTTCCGCTGCCCCGACTGTGGGAAGGCTTTCAAGAACAATTCCACTCTCATCGCCCACTGGCACATCCACACTGGGGAAAGGCCCTATGAGTGTCCCCAGTGTAGGAGGAGCTTCTCAGACAGCTCTTACTTGACCCAACATCAACTGAGGCACTGGTAAGGGAAGCCCTGCAAGACTGTGGGAAGAGCTTCCTGCGCTGCTCCAACTTTAACCCGCATAGAAGGACCCACATTGGGAAGAGACCTGGTGACGCACATTTCCCATGATCAACCCTTGGAAGTGGCTCGTGGTTTTTTTAGTTTGCCTCTAAATAGCTTTTGATTTATCTTCATCCCTTTAAAGCACACAGAATATGGGTACAAACCAACAAACTCATCAAAGGCATCTAAAGCCTCACTTTTTACTTTGTTTTCGGGGAATCTGGGATTCGGGAGATACTTGGGAGGGTTTGGGAGTTTGGGGGATATTTGGTGTAGTTGTCTCCATTTCATGGCATTCAAAGAGATGATTATGTATTTGATAAGTGTAGATAAGTGATTCTGCTGTTGGTTAGTTCCTGTTATCTCCCCAATATTTGGTTTGGTTGGTTTTACCCCAGGTTTTCCCTTTGCCTGCCCTCTTGTCCATCACTCCCCAGACCCACCTGTTACCTCATTCCCATGATGTCAAACCTTCCCTGTTGGTTCTCTCTCTTGCAGCAGCCTTTGCAGAATAAAGATCTCCAAGAGAGAGCCTTCTCTGACTCTCCCTTCGAGCCCAGACGATATCCAGGGCCCGCAGAGAGCAGAAGGCAGCTCTGCTCTGCCCCATTCCTGAGACTGCTCGCAGCCCGAGTACGGCCACTCCTGACCACGTGGCCGCAGTCAGAGCTGGCCGGGCTTCACCGGACCCCAGCGTCCAGTGTGTTCCATCTGTCACCTCAAAACCACTCAGTGCCACTGAAAACTACTCAATCCTGATTTATTAAAATTTGAATATCGATCTAGTATCGATACCCAACTGTGACAGACAAAAGACTCCCTAACTGTTAAAGTTAGAAAGTGTATGTTTATTACGGCGCCGGACAGCGCTGGGATATCTCCCTAATGCGCGCTACTAAGATCACAGGTAGTTACAAAGCCTTTTATCCACAAAAGTGTTGAATACACAAAATACAAATGCATATTCATACCGTTGTCACCTCCTCTTCTCCGCTTCGTATGCTAATTAACAAAAAGGCTATTAAGCATGCGCAGTTTGTTCCCTGAAATGAGTCGGGGGTCTATTCTGGGGAGGGGTCACTAGAAATGAAGAAGTAAAATTAGTCTTCCTCGTTCTAACCTTTCAACCTTTTGCTGTGTCATGATTCATGGATCCTTGGTAGGACTCCCTGTTTCCTGTTTTCCAGGCCTATTTCAATAGGTTGTTTCTGAAAACAGGAGGTTTGCAACTGTTTTGCATTCCTGGGGTATTGATTAGCTTCTGCAAGGAAGCTTTACACAAACACAGAATTTACAAGCAATGAGTGATTTGATCCGGGATAACTTATCTGAAATCCGGTCTCTTTTTAACCATCCTCTAAGTTTTAACTGATTTCCGCAAAGCTTATCTTTTCAGCTAAGTCAGCAATATACATAGTTTTTCTAAGGTCTTCAAAATTAGTGTCTCAATACATTACATGAAAATATTATTAACTTACTCTCATAACCCTAAGCCATCAACTTCTTGCTGATAGGCATTTCATTTCCTCAGCACATTCCAGTAGCTGATTAAAAAGCACCAGGATCTTAGAGAGTTCATAAAGCAGGTGACCACACACTCCGTAACACAACTGCTTCTGCTTGAATAACTTTAGAAAACTCCCATTCACACAAATAATTCAGATAAAATTCCCAAGTCTATTATAACCTTAACACAAACTTATTTTTAAAACACAGTAGAGCTATCCTAACTTCCACAGGCTAAAAAAGTCAGCCTTTCATATCTGTGAATTAAACCACAAAGTTTTATTTCTTTCTCAAGCTTTTTTAATGCCTCTGCACTCATTGAACAGAACAGTAGAAATTTTGAAAAATTCATGGAAGTTTTTCAATCAAAAAAGATAAATAGCAAAGTTACCTGTACAGTTATATCCATTTAGGAAGCCCTCAATCAGATTTTTGGTAGTATGCTCAAAAACTTCCAACTGGGATGAACTGTCATCAAAAACGACATCAAACATAAATTTAAGATCTTTCCTTTGTCTTTTGTTAATATCCCTATGGGTCACTCTCTTCCTGTTAAAGAAGCTAACTTCTTCCTCCTTTGGATCAAAGACCAATACATGCTGGTCAATAACATGGACACCCCTGCTAAAGCTGCTGTGCTTTTCCTTTTTTGTCTCTGGACAGACACGGACTACCACTTTCACATGACTACAGGCATCTTCTTCCTTAGCAGGAGTCATCCCTTCTGTTCCCCAGCTTCACTTCCAACACTCCTTCAGATCGAACAGCTGAAGGTTTTCTGCAATTGACAAGATAGGTTTTATTTGCAATAAAATGCCTTTCACTCTTTCAAACATTTGATCAGGCACCTAAAACTGGATCCACCCACCACTTGTCAATGGGCTGCCCCAATGGGAGTGAGACTTCGGGAATCACTGTAACTGCCCTCAAAAGATGATTTAATTCACACAGCTTTCAGAAAGCCAACTAGCACTTCCCCAGTAAATTCTTAAGTTTATTTCAGAATTTAAACTATTAAGTGACCTACAGGCTTTCCTTTACAACAGACCAAGCTTTCAGATGAGATACCACATTTCTGTAGACTAAAGCGAGTAGTTTTTCCGTTCTTCAGCAGAAAGAGGAGCTGCCTATGTTACTCTCCCTGGATACAGTCACGCTACACGTAGATTTAAAGAGAGTTAAAGCAGGATTTACGTTAACGTGCCTTGTGAAGTAAACAAAAAGGGAAGGAGATTGGTTTTAACTCCTTTTGTGCCTTTATTGAGCTCTTTTAGATGGGTTAGGGTGGGGTCCGCCTTTGCCGCCGCCGCCGCCGCTCCCTCGGGCACCGCTGACACTGCTGAGAAGGAAGATGTAATTCGATCCTGCGGCCTCGCTTTCGCTGCAGGGTCGGGATTCCTGCTTTGCCTCGTGGGGGTTCTCAGGAAGTCAAATCTGCCTGGCTCCATCTAGGGGTGTCTTTCAGTCATCTTTTAGGTCAGCGAGAACACTTCAACAGGTTGGAGACCCTCCTCAGGTAGCTGGATGTCCTCTTCCCACAGCAGTGTCTTCCATAAGTCTCGGTTTTGGGTGGGCTCGTTGGTCTAAGGACTATTTGCTGCTAAATGGGCTTCTGATCATTAAGGGGGGTCCACTTGATTTCCATACTGGGCGGGGTCTCGTGGCCCAACGAGCAGGCGGGGAGCGGTGAAGGCTTAACCTGATGGAAAGGGGAAAGGGGAAACCCGGGGTTTGGGAAAAGGGGAACATACAACTTGGAACACAGGGTACAGTGCTGGCACAGACAACTTGAAATAACAGGTATGTGACATTATAACTTCACATGTTACAGCAAACAGCATAACAATGCAACATACAACCTATATAATGCATAACAGTGATTAACTTGGAGTCTCTTTGGTTCTATTCATTTCAGTCCCCCCTCTATTTTTTTGATCGGGCCTTTGCCCGCATCAATTAGCTGTTTCTAGTTCGTGGGAGTATATCTTTCTTAATTTCTGGTATTGGTTATAAATTCTTTTTGCTGTGCTCAATTCTTCTTCTTGGGGCTCTAATCTCATTATATTTATGGGTTTTTGGAGACTTGCTTGAACTGAGCTAGTTATAGTTCGAATTAGGCAGGGGAGTAGGCAGGGGAGGAGCAGGAGGCTGGCAAGGGCACTTACTGCAATGAACGCTACTTTTTTCCACCAGGCTCCTTTAAAAAACCAGAAGTTATCGCACCAGTCTGTATTAATTAAGGGCTTCCATTCTTGGGTACTTACAATTTTCCGGATTTCTTTGGAAATATCTCTGATCACTTTACCCTTATCATCAATTTCGAGGCAGCATTCAGAGGAATTGAATTTTCCACAGATGCCTCCTTCATTGGCCAATAAGTAATCAACTGCCAGCCTGTTCTGATAAACTACCGCTCTTGTCTGTGCTAGTTGGTTACTTATATGGTCAAGAGCTAAGGCAGTTTTGTTTGATATTATTTCTAGTACTGCCTGCAACCTGATGATTTTATTTAACATGTAAATTGGAGTTCGGTACCCCCATGACTCATCTTGTGCCCAAGTTGCTGGCCCATATGTTTTTACTATTTCCTCAGGTGTCCAAATTTTTCCTTCCCACGTTTGGGTACTACCCATGTCAATCACTGTCCTCCTTTTTCGATTAGCCCTTTTTAAGTTGTCATATAAGGGTATGCCTAGCTGATTCTCTGATTCTTGTGGGAGTAGGAAAAATGCTGGTTTAATAATTCCTATGGTGCAGCTACCTGTCCAATCCCCTGGAAGGTAAGTATAAGCTTTGTCTCCACAAATCCAAAAAAGGTGTTTTGGGGGTCTCCATGATGTGTTCTGTGTGTCAAATAGATGTTCCAAATATTTGGATATCTCCCCAATTCCCCAGAAAGGGTTGATTCCCTGGTCAGTACACTCATGTAGACCATAACCTTGTAAACACACCTTGTTTCCGTTTTCTCCATTGACCAGTATGTATCAGGTTCCTTGGGGATCCATTCTTGTTTTAACTCTTTTATTATTAAGTACCTTATACAAGCCATCCTTCCTACAAATGTTTTATACCTCGTCCCAGTCCTTCTTATGCATTCTTCCCCAATTACTTTAGATTTTAAGTCCCATTGTTCTTTTCTCCTTTACCTGGGGGTTCTTGTTTCATCAACTTCCATCTCAAGATGTCTAAGGGTGCTAAACTCGTCCCTTCCCACGGCCACACATTAGACATTTGTGTGCTCCCACATACCCAACAATTGGTTATATTTAACTCATGACTAATTCTTTCGATTAGATCAATAAATAGGTTTTTACTGAGGGGTTCTTCTATTTCATTTTTCTTTGCTGCTAGTGGTTTTTCTTTTATTAAATCTGCGACTTCTTCTAAATTATTTAACTCTTCAAAACAAAACCACTCTCTGATAGGGCACTCTCCAGTTAGGCGCTGCTTGAAAGTTGCAGCATTTCTTGCAATCCAATATTGTTCCCCGTCCTCCTGACAGGTAGATAATTGAGCCCTATCAAAGCATGTGGGATTCACACGTGTGTGAACTCTTATTAAGGACTGTAGGTTTTCCCCGTCATAGATAGGATGGTAGCATTTGGAGCAAGCTCCTTCTGTGGATTTGCTCATCAATAGGACTATCATCAGTCCTCCCAAGAGTCCAGTATGAACCATCTCTGGGTCTCACCTGGTCTTGCCTCTTGGGTCGGGGAGTCCTTAGACTGGATCTATGGAGTTCTTTCCTGTGTGTTCCCACTTCTCTTCAAGTTTTTGGTTAGTCCTTCTGGGGTGTGCTCTATGAGAGATTTGTAGTCAAATTTTAGCTTTTGATTATTACTTAACACTTTTATATTAACTTTTTATAATTACTTACTGTAACAACTTATAATAACAACAACAGTCTTCTGTTAACAACTTGTAGCTACTTTTACCGTCTCTTACTGTCTTTAACTGCTTTTTGGTTTCTTCCTGTGAGTTATCTTAAATGTGTCTGGATCTCGACTGGTAGTCCACTCAGAAGAAGTCTCTGTTGGGGTTGCAGGGTTTGAGTCTGATGGGTTATTCGGGGGTGGTAATGGTCCTTTCACTCTGCTAATGTGGGTCCAGCCTTTCTCTTGAGTTCGCACTGCAGTGTGGGTAGTGAGCAAGACCTGGACCTTCGAATTTAGGGGTTAGTGGGGTGGTATTCCAGGATTTAATTAAACCCAGTCCCCTGGTTTTATTTGATGCGTGTCTGTATCTAAGGGGGAGGTTTGAGGAAGATACCCTCTTCTCTTAAGATCTGCTAATGTCTTTCCAATTATTTTCACATATTCTTGGGTAGCTGCCTCTCCTTCTAAATAATCCCCAGTACTATAGGGGGTTAGTAAGAAGGGGAGTCCAAACATCATTTCATACGGTGAAACCCCCATGTCGGACCTCGTCGACTTGGATTCGTAGGAGAGCTAGGGGCAGACACCTGAGCTAATTCATCCCTGTTTCTGTTATTAATTTGGTTAGTACATTTTTGAGGGTTTTATTCATCCTCTCTACTCTCCCTGAGATTTGGGGGTGCCAAAGTGTATGTAACCGCCACTTGATTCCTAAGGCTTTGATGACATCGTGTAAGATTTGGGCTACAAAATGAGGGCCTCGGTCTGAATCAATGTTATTCACTAGCCCATACCGGGGGATGATGTGTTCTAATAGCACTTTTATTACCACCCGTGCTGTTTCTTTCTTAGTAGGGAAGGCTTCTACCCAATGAGTCAAGTGATCGACTCTAACAAGTAGGTGTTTGTACCCTTGTACTGAGGGCATTTCAGTAAAATCTACTTGTATATTTTGAAAAGGCCTCAATGCTATCTGCCTTCCCCCTGATGTGGTTTTTCTCATTACTTTTTGATTCACTTTCTGGCATATCAAACATCCCTCAGTAACTTTTTTGCCAGACTGTATACTCCAATGCATAGATGTTCTCTTAGGAAGTGATAACATAACCCTTGGGTACCCCAGTGGGTCAGGTTGTGTATTTCTGTTAGCATTTTCCAAGCTAGAGCTTTATTGAAAAACTTCCTCCTGTCTGGGGTTAACCATTCCCCTTGCTTTCCTTGATGTAATCCTAATTTCTTTATTTCCTTTAGCTTGTTCTCATCATATAATGGTTCCCTTATTTCATTGGTAGGTGTGTTACTTAGGCTAAAATTTTTATTGGCTCCCCGGGCTTTGGGCTACTGACTGGCAGCTTGATCTGCTAATTGATTACCTTTTACTTCTAAGGTATCCCCTTTCTGGTGTCCCTTGACATGCACTATTGCAATTTCAGTGGGCTTCATAAGGGATCTTAGCACTAACTTGATTAGTTCTCTATGTATTAAATCCTTTCCCTTAGAATTTAGGTATCCCCTTTCTTCCCATATCCTTCCAAATGTATGTACTATCGCGAAGGCGTATCTCAAATCTGTGTAGATTGTACCTCGGTCTTGTTCTAACAGGTCTAATCCTCTCTTAAGGGCATAGACCTCACAGCATTGGGCGGACCAACTTGAGGGTAATTTTTCTTTTTCTATGACTTTTAAGCTTTCCTTTTCAATGCTCTCGACCATTGCATAGCCTGATGCTCTTTTCCCTTCTAATACTTTAGATGATCCATCATTGAATAACACCCTCCCATATGGTAGAGGTACATCTTCAAGGTCTTCTCTCATTTTTGTTTGTAAGTCTATGACTTCTAAGCAGTTGTGCTCTAATTCTGGTGTGGGCTCTCCTGAGAGGAATTGTGCAGGGTTTAGGCTCTTGGATGTGACTAATTCTAGGTCACTAGCATTTGTTAGAATTATCTCATCTTTCAGGATCCTAGAGTCAGTTAGCCATTGTTGGGCCTTCTGGCTTAACACTGCTCTAAGATCATGAGGCGTATGTGCAGTGATTTTTCCTTGTAGTGTCAGCTTCTGCACTTCCTCTACAAGGATTGCTGCGGCTGCTACAACTTGAACTCAAGTTGGCCACCTCCTTGCAACTGGATCTAAGAGCTTCGAGAGGTATGCTACAGGCTTTTTGTGCCCTCCCCACTCTTGGGTTAGTACCCCATAGACAATTCCCCCCTCTGCATTGATGAATAGGTCAAACTTCTTTTTAAGGTCGGGAAGACTCAGCACTGGAGCAAGGTCTTACAGTGACATTTCAATGCCAGCCTTTATAACTCTACATGGGTGTTTTAGCTCTTGGATTGGGAATTAAATCAGGAGAGGATCTTTGGTGGGAGCTGCCCTGGCTCAAGAGAGAAACTGGGAGAGACACAGAGCAGACAGAGAAAGGCAAGAGAGAAAGGAGGGCACAAACACAGTCAGCTGAGAAGGTGACACTCTGAAAAAACAACTGCAACTGATGGAAAATTAATGGGATAGAAATCAATAATTCTGAAAGTTTTCTTTACTGTCAAATCCCACCTGCCCAGTCCCACACAATCTCCATCCCACACCCTCAAATTTGGATCCCCTCCGCTTCTCCCAATCTCCTTCCAACCCCATCTCACCCTGGAGGCTGTGGAATTGAGTAATTTTGGCATGGGACTGAGTTTTTTGAGGTGGGAACAAGCCATTTTGAGGTGGGATTGAGCACTTTTGGGGTAAGATTGAGTTGTTTTCAGTGGGATTGAGTAGCTTTGAGGTGACAGAGCAATTCATCTTGGCTTTTGGAATGCAAAGAGGTGGAGAACACTGGTAGAAACCCCCCAAGAACCCACAAATCCTCCAGAATATGTCCCCAAACCCTAAATTTCCCTGCAAATTCCTGTGAAATGGTGGGACTTCAGACATCTCCAATAAATGTCGTTCTTTTTAGCCTTTTTTTGGGTGTTTTAAGGGAATGAGATAAATCAGCAGAAAATTAGGACCAAACCACAAGAATAAACAGCCAGATGTCTTCCCAAAATGGGTCCCTGGGAATGTGGGTCACCAGGGCTCTGCCCAACGTGGGTCCTCTGATGGGGGATGAAGTTGGAACAGTGCACGAAGCTCTTCCCATAGTCAGGGCACTCACAGGGCCTCTTCCCAGTGTGGATCAGTGACAAGTGTGGATCTGCAGCTGAAGCCCTTCCCACATTCCCCACACTCATATGGTCATTCCCCGGTGTGGACAATCTCGTGCTGGATCAGGTGGAAGCTATGGCTGA
>JAJEOU010000371.1:7326502-7373411 GCA_021534815.1 Acrocephalus arundinaceus
GCAACATCTGCACTGTGCTTACGCCTCTATACTATAATTTAAAATTTATAAGGAAATAAATTTATTTCTATATTAACTTGTAGACATACTGAGTAATGTGACAAAATCAGTTTCATTGATCAGTCTAACCAGAAAGTATGAAGACTGTCATAATGATGTAGAGTGTCTAATCAAGAAGAACACCCAGTTTCAGATTAAGATCATGAACACTTCAATGTTTTGTATGACAATAAATCTTCAATGCATCCTAAGTTCTTTGATATTCCAGTGCCACAATAATTTCCTAGTGGATTTATTAGGATCATTTTATTATTCCTTTCTTTTGAAAAGAAAATTATAATTATGATATGTTTTGGCATTACAATTAAAAGTTCTGAAATATAACAACATTTTGATGTTGTAAATTGGTTTCACATTAATATCAAAATAGAAGAAAGTCATAACAGTATCTAAGGGCTAGGCCTTCTTATTTTAATGCAGCATTTCCAAGCCCTACGTTGTGAATACACTTCATATTTTTTCATGTAAGTATGTATGAACTCTTCTGTTGTTACATCTTTGTACTCAAAACCTTTAATTTGGCCAAAGTGTATTAGCTTTGATGTTTCTCTTGTAAGGACACACCACATCCTTGGTATTTAGGATTTTATAGTACTAATTTCAACCCTAACATCAGAAATCCTGTGCAATGTAGGGTAACTCGGGCCCCAGCAAAAATTGGAGTATATCCTTACTAAGAAAACCTAGGAAACCAAGCTTTATCTTGTAAATGGGTAAGCAAAAAGAGACCAAAAATTTTTCCTAAGAGCTATATGGGAATAAAATAACTGAATCCATTTCAAATTATTTCATGCATACCAAACCTTGCAAAGCAGGCATGAAAACAGTCATGCTAGGCACAAAGTATTTATGCTAAGAAATGCATCTTTCACTTGCACATCAGTGTAAGTAATAAAAATCTTTCAAAAGCTTCCTCAGTATTTTTCACTTTTCAGATCCACATTTAGAAACATCCATCAGAATTCACATAGGCAGAACAAGCACAGCAACAACAAATGAAAAACTGCCTCTCTGAAGCAGACAGTTTAATTCTTAGTACGCAAGATAACGCAAACAAAATTAAAAGCAATAACTAAAATAGGCACTATTTTCTCTTTTCATCTAAAGCTGATTATAACCCCTCTAAGAAACCAGCATGATGTCCACAGGCTTCACTGTCCTATCTAAGAAAGATAAAGTTGCATTTCTTTCTTGGATTCACACAGTGGGTTTGTGACCTGCTTGGGCAGGGTGTGGAGGGCAGAGCTGAGCAAGCTCAGCAGGTGTCTGCAGCACACAACACCTGCCCAAGATGCACAGCAAACACACAGTGCTGCTGCAGGACCACCTTCCCAACCCATTTTTTCCTACAGATGATCTCAGGCCATGCAATTTGTAACAAGAAACTAAGGAAATCTAGGATGAGGTGGCTTCAGAGAATGCTCGCTGATTTACAAGGTTAATTTCCTGTGGCAGCATTTAGGCAGGTTAGTGAGCTATGAAGCATTTCCTTTCAGTAATGAATGGAATAACATGCTGACAGAACTGACTGAAAATACTTAATTTCTCCCTCTTACATAAGAATATTTAATGTGACTTCTGAATGACCCCACTGAGAGAGGCATTCTTTACCTAGATAAAATAAATGACAGGGAGAAGAAAAAATACGTTTTTAGAAACAACACTCCCTAAACTATATAAACTTTTTGCCACCAGCCTTTGAAATTCTTCTTCAACAGAGGAACAACATCATGGAAGAAGGCAGGAAATTCCACGACCAGAATTAAATCTCAGAAAACAAAGGAGGATGCCAAATTTCAGATTCCTAAGGTTCATGAAGTTGAATTCTCCAGCTCATGGCAACCACAGTGGTATCAGAGAGAACATGACAACAGCTGACATTGGCCAAGAGTCCACAGGAGGTGACTCTGACAGCTGCTGAGTGATGCACAACACACACCTCTGAACAGAATGACCCTGGCAGCATTCCTGACTGTACAATCATGCAGCAGAAAGACAACCAGGAACCAAAGAAAATTCCCAAACAACCCACAGAGAAGCCCCCCCGCCAGCTCTGTACTGCTTTCATTAAGAGACGTCAGACTGCAGCTTTCTTTAATGACATGCTCTTCACAGCAGTACTCCATACATGAAATTTCATGGAAATGGCTGCATGGACAATTTGAATGTGCTGTAATTACAGAAGAAATTTCCAGCTACAGTAGAAAATTAGACATTTGATGGAACTGAGCAACAGAAAGTGTTTTTGTTATATTTAATATTTACAAGTATTTTTATAATAGACCAGTATCACTCTATCCCGCATCTAAGCAAATAAATATTTAGCATAACCTCCTCAACTCTGCAGCATAACACTAATGACAAAGTTTCTTTTTAAATTAATCTGCCACGTCATTTATAAACTACATTGCACCATGAAAGCGACTGATTTCTACAACACTCTTTTTGATAGATACAATGCTATGGCAGTAAAAATACATGGGTCAAACAATGAGGAAAGGAGGATATTCTAACACAGAGATGGCTTACTGGAATTGTCCAACATTTCTCCATCATCCAGAAAGAAACAAGATCTTCTTTGAAGGTCTGACTGCAAGTGAAGAGTTTTACACACTGCCCGGCTCACAGGCTACGAGTAACTCACTCACCACCACCGGCCTGCTTGCACAAGGGCTTCCCTGGCACAGCTGATCCTGCCAGGAGCACTTGGTGCCTCCAGAGCCTCCTCAGGCCTCCCCCTGCACTCAGCCACGAGGCTGCTCTGCCCAGGGCCAGTGCCCAGCACTGCACACTCACCCCAAACCCTCCAGGAACCCACTGGCACCACAGCAACCGCCCGGCACCCCAAACACTCCACGCACAGCAACCCATGGTGAGCACAGCAACAGCCTGGCACCCCAAACATGCCCACCACCGCTGCCTCCTGGGAAACAGATGCACAACCCAGCAATAGGATTGCCATCTTTTCTTGCACCAAAGACACAGACTGCCATTGCTGCCAAGATACAGATTCAACCAAAACACCAATGATTTCATTCTGAAGCCACCTCTGATTCAGCTAGGAGAATCATCTACATTTCTTCTGAAGATCCAATCGACTTCATAAACAATTTATTCCCAGCTTCAATCCAAATAACTAGCATCTAAATATTTTACCATTTCCCTAAATAAGATCCACATTTGCCTGAAAACCAGTGGCTGCATCTCTACTAGAAATAGTATGTTATACAACTTAGTTACAAATACAGACTCCAACTGAGCTCCAAGTTTCCAGCATTTCCAAAGTACAGTTCCATTTTTAACCGGGATTTCCATCTTAGATCAATAGAGAGGATGCAAAAGCAAGTACACAATGCATTCAGGTCCCCTTAATTTTTAAGCCAAAACTAAACATCAGAACAAACCCAGACTCCAGCAGGGTCACTGTTATAGATATGCTCACCAGAGGGGCACATTTCCTCCATTTTTTGACTATTTCCTCTCTCCCCTTGACACACTTCCTATTGTTTTCAAAATCTTTGTCCACTGATTTGACCATTCATCTGCAGTATCAGCAGTACAGGTTGAAATATCTCTCCTGATAGAAACATATTCCACCTTTCCTGGGCTTCACTTGGGTCTCGTTTGCAAGAGTCACACCAAATATTCACACTGGATTTTGAAGCATTGGTCAGAGAGGACCTTGTCACCTAAGAAAGCCCCTGCTCCCAAGCAGCACTCATTACCAGAAAATAAAATTGCATTGAGCAAAATTACACTGGTCTGCATCAGCACTGCTCACTAAAAGCACAGAATTCTGCCTAATGTCATCATCTCTGCCATTTTCCAAACCACCCATTTTCCTCATCCTCAATACAGGCCATTCAAATGTTGCCATTTCTTCCAGTAACACAATGAACACAGGTACTCTGCTGGCCTAGCCAGATGATCCTGTTTCCCCACACACTCTTTGCACTTCTCCTATCTGTCTATCAAAGTCTATGAACATTTAGAGAAGAGTGTTTTAACCTTCACCTATTTGAATTTACCCCCAAGTCCACAGCAGTATTAAAATGCTTTCTTCACAACATCAAACACAGCTACTATCCCTATAATTCACCAGCTGATAAAGGACAATGCTACAGAGAGCTTCGAAACCAAACACCACTGACATTGCATCATCATCGTCACTTGGAAAGCATTTGATTTTGTAGTTGCACTGATGCTTAAACCTGATTACTCAGACACAACTCTGGAACCAGATGACAAATAGTCTGTAAGATGTAAACCTTAGATAAAAGCACCCATTTCATTCTTAAGATTAATTGTTTCATCTCCTATTAAAAATATCTCCTTATTTAGTTCTTTTATGTCTAGAAACTTCCTCCCGATGCTGCAACAGAACCAGCTCATGGTCATATTGCTCAGCCTCCAACTTCCCTGCTCCTCTGGGTACATCCAAAACACGGCCCAGCTAACGCTGACTTTTCTGTCCTGCACACAACTAAAACTCTGATTCGGCCTAGAATCACAAGTGCAGAACCTTGTCCATAGCAAGTTTGGTCTAATCTCACAGGCCTCATTGTGCATTTTTAGACTTTGCATTTCTCCAGGGGGTTAAGGAACAGAACCACAAGATTGCAAATAATCACAGATATAAAGCAAAAAAAAAATATAAAAGTCTTATCCAATTGTTGCTTGACACTCTTCAAACAAGTCTATTCTAAGGCTCAGAAATTACCTGGAAAATGACAAATGCCATCAGTTGCAGTGCATCCTAACCTGAAATGCCCTCATGACACAAGTCAAGCTTGCCTAGACCCAACACCATCTTTTGAAAGCATTTCATTAATGCTGAAAGAACACTTATTTCCACCTACAAGAACCCCAAAATAATCATTTCCAGAAGAAATGTCATTACTACCAGAACATATCACACAAATCTGCCACATCATTTATAAACTGCACTGCACCATGAAAGCAACTGATTTCTACAACACTCTTTTTGATAGATACAATGCTATGGCAGTAAAAATATCATGGGTCAAACAATGAGGAAAGGAGGATATTCTAACACAGAGATGGTTTACTGGAATTGTCCAACATTTCCCCATCATCCAGAAAGAAACAAGAGCTTCTTTGAAGGTCTGACTGCAAGTGAAGAGTTTTACACACTGCCCGGCTCACAGGCTACGAGTAACTCACCCACCACCACCGGCCTGCTTGCACAAGGGCTTCCCTGGCACATCTGATCCTGCCAGGAGCACTTGGTGCCTCCAGAGCCTCCTCAGGCTCCCCCTGCACTCAGCCACGAGGCTGCTCTGCCCAGGGCCAGTGCCCAGCACTGCACACTCACCCCAAACCCTCCAGGAACCCACTGGCACCACAGCAACCGCCCGGCACCCCAAACACTCCACGCACAGCAACCCATGGTGAGCACAGCAACAGCCTGGCACCCCAAACATGCCCACCACCGCTGCCTCCTGGGAACAGATGCACAACCCAGCAATAGGATTGCCATTTTTTCTTGCACCAAAGACACAGGCTGCCATTGCTACCAAAGATACAGATTCAACCAAAACACCAATGATTTCATTCTGAAGCCAACCACCTCTGATTCAGCTAGGAGAATCATCTACATTTCTTCTGAAGATCCAATCGACTTCATAAACAATTTATTCCCAGCTTCAATCCAAATGACTTGCATCTAAATATCTTACCATTTCCCTAAATAATATCCACATTTACCTGAAAACCACTGACTGCATCTCCACTAGAAACAGAATGTTATACAAGTTAGTTACAAATACAGACACCAATTGAGCTCCAAGTTTCCAGCATTTCCAAAGTACACTTCCATTTCTAACCGAGATTTCCATCTTATCAGATCAATACAGAGGATGCAAAAGAAAGTACACAATGCATTCAGGTCCCCTTAATTTTTTAAGCCAAAACTAAACATCAGAACAAACCCAGACTCCAGCAGGGTCACTGTTACAGACTTGCTCACCAGACGGGCACATTTCCTCCATTTTTTTACTATTTCCTCTCTCCCCTTGACACATTTCCTATTGTTTTCAAAATCTTGGTCCACTCATTTGCCCATTCAATTGCAATATCACCAGTACAGGTACCAAATATCTCCCCTGATAGAACCATATTCCACCTTTCCTGGGCTTCACTTGGGTCTTGTTTGCAAGAGTCACACCAAATATTCACACTGGATTTTGAAGCATTGGTCAGAGAGGAGCTTGGAACCCAAGAAAGCACAAACAGATGCAGAACCCAGGAATAGGATTGACTTTATCAGCAGTACCACAGACAGGCTGCCACTGCTACCAAAGACAAAGATTGAACCAAAATCCCATCAATTTCAATCCACTGCCCACTTGTTCTAAATCTCTGCTTTAGTCCTCTTCCAACTTTTTTTTTTCTTTTTCAGTATTCAGGGAAAAGAGGATGCCTTCTCATTTATGAGGAGAATTTGCAGAGCTCATTTCAATAGAACTACTCAGGATTATCATTGCCTCAATTTCACAACACCATAAAATGGCATCTCCAATCAAATAAATTTGCTACCACCATTGATCTGCCAACTGCACTTCTCAATAACCGATGAAGACCATCTACTACGTCTACTTGCTTTATCATTCCAATAGTGAGAAGAAAGAAGTCAGTTAAGAAACAAACTGCTCAAAAATTCAGGTTCTATGTCAATAGAAAAGGCATATTTCAGCTTACTTTGAATGATATTTACTGGTTACCCATAGTCATACTCAGAAATAAACTCTGAATGCTCCAAAATAAGACACATTTTAAATGAGACTCTGATGGCTTATTCCTGTATTTAAATGGTTATGAAAAACTTTTGTTTGCATTAAGAAAGAGAAGTATAAATACACTAAGAGAAAGGGAAATATGCACAATTTCTTTCCCCATCTGATTCGGAACAGGTACACAACACAGGCCTGATACACAAATATCATGTTTAACATACACAAGACAGTTCCCTGGATCAGCCTGCACAAAAAAAGCAAATAAATGCCACTTCCATGTTAGACCTCTCATCTGCTGTTTAAACCAACCAGTCAACCACACTATTGGAGAGGATTTAAAAGTACATCAAAGTAAAAGGCATTATTTCCTTTCTTCAATCAGCTACAAGCCCTCGAGATTCTTTCCAACTCTATGCTGTGCTGAAAGGACTGGAAAGCACTCAATATCCATGGATGTCTGTGCTGTGTAACTGGAGACACTGCTCTTTTCCTCAAGGAGTCTGCAGCACTACTGCAACAGTCCTGAGGTCTAGCAAACCACTTCCCTAACCTTTCCCTGAATAAGAATCTGACCTTTCTGAACTGATATTCTTCATGTGATTTCCGTTTGTCTTCATTTACAGCTAAAATAACCATCTTCATGTCTATGAAGATAACATCTATTTCAGATGCCATTTAGTCCTAACTTGAATCCAAATAACTAGCCTATAAATAACTATCAGACAGATTAATAATGTAAATGCCTATTCAAAGTACCACCTTGCTGTTTTATTCTTTTATGTTTAGGGAATTTAAATCTCAAATACAGTTTTGAAATAGTAATATTCAATTCTATAGAAAGACTATAACTCTTTAGGATTCTTCTGTAGGCACAGTGTAAGCACCAAGAACCCGAGTCCAGATTAATACATAGACAGAACACTTGGAACACCACATCCTTGATTGGGCAGAAGTACAAAATTCCCAGGACACAAACCCTTTAAAAGCAGCACCACACATTATAGCATTGCTGAGAAAATCCAGGCTACAGTACAGACAACTCTCAGAAGGAAGTTGGTGCTACCCTCATGCAAATCCAGGGAAAACCACACGATTGTCTCTGGATACATCTCCCTTCACATCCCCTTATGGGCACCAGTCCTGTCCCAGATTCAAGTAAATGCTATTGCAAGACTGTGACACTAGAAAAATTCCCTCAGGGGAGTAAAGTGCAGGTTTACATCCTTTTGGCTCTTCCTCATTAAACCTCTTCCCAAACCCTGAAGTTTTTGAAATCACTTTCTTAAACTCTACCTTATTAATATAGGCAGAAGCTCTCCACTTTCTTTTTTGTCCCTTGTTTCTGATGTGGAAAACCCCTTTGTAAAGCTTAATTTAAATTTAAAGTTGATATACACATGCATAGTAACCATTCGCCTTTTCAGCACCTTGACTTCCAACTTGTGAACCCTTGTGATCACTCTGTAAACGACAGCAGGGTTTGAGTGTACAAACGACACTGTTTTCTGGACAGGTACTTGGACTGTGGGACAATTGTGACACCTTGTGGTTGTTCCTGTAATGACTTTGAATATTTTTAGGGTAAACAGATGGAAAAAAGGCTGCCACACTGGGCTCCGTGCAGTGTCCATGGCCACAGCCCCTTGCAATGGCTCAGGGCAGCTTGGCATGATGATCCAGCCTCACTCCTGGCCCAGGCCAGGCCTGCAGTGCCCTTCCCCACAGCCTGGCTGCACAGAAGCACTTCCAGGGCTCTCTGCAGTTCCCTTGCCCTCACTCTTGCCTCACTCACACACCTCCCAACAACCCAGCTGGAGCTTTGAGCTGCAAGGAGTTCAAAGCTTGTCTGTCCTTCAGCAGTTGGTCTAATTCTGCCTTCAGCCAACTCTGGATTTGTGTTTCTTGTAGAACTTCCTGTGTGTCTCAAACATTCCTTGCATGGTTCTGCCTTGGGGAAGGGAACCTCCTTGGTGGCACCTTGGGCTTGGCACACCTTGAGGAGATTGTCTGAAATTAAGAGGTTTAGATTGCTAAAAAAGAAGAAAGCTCCTCTTTTGTCTGAATGCAGCCAGTTTTCTGAGCAAAGCCAGGCCCAGGTGAGTGAGGACAGACAGGATGGGGTTGGGGGATGTGGAGCAAGGTTTTCCACACTGGGTGAAACATCAAGGCACAGCTTCTCTGAGCTAGCCAGACCTCCTGAGGAGAGTCCCTGGTTAAAATCCATCACTGAATGCTGCAAACACCTCTTCTCTAAAGAGAAAAATACACCCTTGAAAATAGGAATTTGGATTTCTTAGAAGCTCTTTGAAATCTTAATCCATAACTCTAGGAAAAAAGACTTCCTAATGAACTGCACCAGGCCAGAGGAAATCAAGGCACAGCAATGGTTTGTCAGGACTTGCTTAGTCCTAATGAGCTCCGTGGTGCATTTGGTGGTGAGCCCTGGAACCTCAGGGCCTGAGAGCACATTGCAAAAACCTTTCCAGGAGTCAAAGTCAGAGCAATCACCCAAAATATCTTGAAGTATATATGGGTTCACTTATGTCTATCCCCAACACAGGCTCCTCATGGAGTCCTTGGATGAGAGAACTGGAGGCCAGGATTGCACAAAAACCTTCCAGAGACTCGCTGCAAAAAGAAGTATTTAAATTACCCCTGAGTACCTTGAAGCATGAATGAGCCCAACTGAGTGTCGTTGCTGGCTAAAATCTCAAGAGACTCATTAAAGCAGAAATTGGAGGCCATGATTGACAAACCTTCCAGCCAGTGTCAAAAACCTCTTTTTTTACAAACTTTGAGTACTCTGAAGTACTAATGAGCCCCACTGAGTGTTGTTACTGACAAAGCCTCTCAAGGGACTCATTAAAGCAGAGAATTGGAGGCCAGGATTGCACAAACCTCTCAGAGACTCCAAGGCAAAAGCCAAACCCAAAGGCCTTGGAAAAACCTGCAGTCCCTGGCAGCATGAAGGAGCCCCCCAGGGCCATTGCTGACCAAGGCTCCTTCCCCAGGGACTCCTTCCAGCACATCCTGGAGGCCACTGGCATGGGAGGGGGATGCTGAGGCAGGACAAGGGGCTGACAGTGCCCAGCCTTGCTGGGGCTGTGCCAGGAGGCCCAGGGCCTCAGGACAAGGTGTCTCCTCAGTGTCCTTGGTGGCACAGAGGCTGCTGTGGCCCAGGGCACCAAGACTTGGCTTCTCTCTGTCCCCACCTGTCATCACTGCCTGCAGTTCTCTGCTCTGCCTGGGGCCTGGGGACACTTTCTGTGTCGTGTCCCTCACTGGGACCCATTAAAACTTCCAGAAACTTTGGAGTTGGCTTCTGACTTGGAGTTCTGGAGAGGTTTCTTCAGCTCCCTCTCAGGGACTGATGTTCAGGCCTCAGCACAAAGCCCCGAGAGGGTCATTAAAGTCCTTGTGCTGTGTCTGTGCTGATGAGCTGGGCTGAGCTCATGGACCACAGTGCGATCCTGGTAACCAAGAAGAGCTTAAAACACATTTCTCTGGATGAGGGCTGGGGCACTGCCTGCAGCCACCCCGGGCACAGCACACAGGCACAGAGGGCTTCAGCTCAGCCTGGGCTGGCAGCACAGAGCAGAGCTCACTCAGGGCTCACTGCAGGAGAAATCCTCCCAGGCTTGCAAACAGTCACTCCCTGGCTGGGGGAAGAGAAGCTGCAGCTCCTGCAGGATCTCCTGAAGCTGCCACATCCCCAGCTTGGAGCACCTTCCAGGAGCACTGTGGCAGCTGCTCCAGGGCAGGGATGTGGCCCTAGGGCAGGGCTGGGTTCCCTGCTGCCCCAGCCAGGCCCAGCACAAGGCAGCTCCCTGGGCCAGGCTCTGCTGCAGGGCTGAGCAGCCGGGGCTGCAGCCAGGGTGCCCAGGCTGTGGTGCAGAGCAGGGTCCTGCAGCCCAGGGCGCTGTGCTGGCCCAGGGACTCTGCTGCCTGCCAGGGACAGCTCTCAGCCGGCCCGGGGAGCTGCTGCCAGCCTGGGGAGAAGCTGTGGGGGAAGGAGCCACCCTGAGCAGGGCAGCTGCTGCTGGCTGCTGCTGCTGCTCTGCTGCTGCTGCTGCTGCTGCTGCTGCTGCTGAGAGGGGCTGTGTGGGGCAGGGCTGCTCCCAGCTCCACACCAGCCTGGGCACAGCTGCGGAGGACACTTGCCAAAAAAGGTAAGCCTGGCATTGCTGCAAAGATCAGGAGCTTTCCTGAGAGTGTTTCATTTTTCTGCTTGGAGAAGGATGGAAAAGTTGTGGTGAAGACAAAAAGATTTTTATTCTTTATACATTTTTCATATATTTGTAGCTCTGTTAACTACTATTATATAGTTATAAAACTATAATCCTTAATTACCTCTATTGAACTACTATTACATACTATATAACTATACTCTCTAATTAACTCTGATATGTCTCTCACCCTTTCTCATAGATTTTAGAACAATTGGCAGACCTTCCAAATACATTCCTGAAATACTCTATAGTCTTATTATCAGAAGAGGACCTACAAGAAGAACATTTTTCGTTTTTACCAGAGTGTACAGTCATAAAAAAAGGGGAGCAAAGAAGCCCTTGGACCTCTCCAATGGGTGACCCAGGTGTGATAACAGGCAACTGAATCTCCTATTGCATATTCCTATTAAATATCCTAATAAATAAACCTTAAAAATTGTTTAAATCAGGGCTGCTAGCCCCATCCACTGGATACCTGGAAGCTTCCAAGAAAGGTCTGGTTGTTACTTACTGTTCTTACACTTTTAAAAAGTTTTTTTTCTATTTTATCACAGCAACAGGAGGATGAGAGAAGCAGAACAGGAACTGCAATCACAGAATACAAACTCTGAGTTAGAAAAACACAAAAAATCATAAAAGTAATTTTTCAAATTTACAGAGACTCTCTGCCCGGCTGTCTCGCTCGCTGTGATCGGTGCTCTCAGGAGGCTCTGGCCTTTCAGCAGCTGAGTCAGCACTTGCATTCTGTCAGGCAGCTGTGGCCATGCAATGGGTCCAAGCTTCCCTGGACCTGGGGCTGTGGCAAAGCAGTCCAGAAGGGATGAGCTGAGCCCCTCCTGATCCACATGGGCACACCGGGATCTCCTTGCTGTCCTTCCAGCTCTGAGCTGCCCTCCTGGCTGCATCTGTGCCAAGCCCTGGAGTTCCTGATGTGCCACGGAAGTGCAGAGATCCAGGCTGGAATGCTGCTGGGTTTGCCAAGGAGCCGGGAGTGTCCTTGCAGAAGGGGTGCTGAACCTTGCCAGAGCCCTTGAGGGGAACATTGAGGGATCCCTGTGCTCTGGCAGGGTCTGGTTTATCCCAGGACAGGGGTGGATTGTGCTCTGATGCAGCAAAGCTGCAACCAGGGCAGTTTACAAGCATCCAGCCCTTACTGGCTAGCCACAGGATCTTTCTCTCACATCTCTCAGGCAACTGGAGTGCAGCCGAATGCTGATTCTGACCTCAGGAGACAGAATGATGGTGGCCAGGAATAATGGCTAAATTCTTCCTGTCTGCATGTCTTAGAAGTTGGAGTGCAGATGCAACAAGCCTGTCTGCATTGGAGTGATTCCTCTACAAATCCTGAATATCCAGCCTTGTCCCTCTACCAATGGCCACAAACCAGTACGCAGGGCAGGGATGGCTCCTGGAGAGCCCCACGCACACAGGCCTGGCTGCTCCTGGCACACTCAGACAGCACAACTGGAGCTCAGGCAGGGACCTGGGGGAAGGTTTTCCCAGAGCAGGAACAAGGGTGGGTGAGTCACAGCGGACAGTCTACAGGGAATGGCCCAGGTTTGGCTCAGAGCAGCCTCTGCTGACTTGTCCGTCCTTTCTCCATGACCAGTGCCCAAATCCGGCAAGCAATGTCCAACAGCAGCTCCATCAGCCACTTCCTCCTGCTGCCATTGGCAGACATGCGGCAGCTGCAGCTCCTGCACTTCTGCCTCTTCCTGGGCATCTCCCTGGCTGCCCTCCTGGGCAACGGCCTCATCATCAGCGCCGTAGCCTGCGGCCACCTCCTGCACAGCCCCATGTTCTTCTTCCTGCTCAACCTGGCCCTCACCGACCTGGGCTGCATCTGCACCACTGTCCCCAAAGCCATGCACAATTCCCTCTGGGACACCACGACCATCTCCTATGCAGGATGTGCTGCTCAGCTCTTTTTCTTTCTGGTCTTCATTTCAGCCGAGTATTTCCTTCTGACCATCATGTGCTACGACCGCTACGTGTCCATCTGCAAACCCCTGCACTACGGGACCCTCCTGGGCAGCAGAGCTTGTGCCCACATGGCAGCAGCTGCTGGGCCAGTGCCTTTCTCATGCTCTCATGCACACGGCCAATACATTTTCCCTGCCCTTTGCCACGGCAATGCCCTGGGCCAGTTCTTCTGTGAGGTGCCCCAGATCCTCAAGCTCTCCTGCTCACACTCCTACATCAGGGAAGTTGGACTCATTGTGTTTTCCATCTCTTTAGCATTTGGTTGTTTTGTGTTTATTATTTTCTCCTATGTGCAGATCTTCAGGGCTGTGCTGAGTATCCCCTCTGAGCAGGGACGGCACAAAGCCTTTTCCACCTGCCTCCCTCACCTGGCCGTGGTCTCCCTGTTCCTCACCAGTGGTATATTTGCCTACCTGAAGCCCCCCTCCCTCTCGTCCCCATCCCTGGATCTGGCCCTGTCAGTTCTGTACTCGGTGGTGCCTCCAGCCCTGAACCCCCTCATCTACAGCCTGAGGAACCAGGAGCTCAAGGCTGCAGTGTGGAGACTGATGAAAAGATTGTTTCAAAAACATTAAACTGCTTACCGATTTCTGCAAATCACTTGTAATAAAAGTCTTCTTTGATACTTCTTGTTGGTTTCCTATTGGAGGTAGTTTTTCTTTGGTTTTTAATTTTAATGTTGTCTACAAAGTAGTACTGTTGTTTGTCTTAGTTCCTCATTTTCATTTTCTCCATTTTCCCTGTGGCCACAGACTGTGTCACACAGGGGCTTCGCTCTTGGCTGCTTTAAAGGAACTCAAGGATCTCCCTGCCAAGTTTTCTGCAGAGATGCCCCTTTGGTTCCCTTCTCTGCAGCTGCAGCAGCAATGTCTGTGTGCAGAGCTGGGGGCAGATCAGTGCTGGCACAGCAGCTGTGCCCAGCAGCAGCAGCAGCAGCCCTTGGTGTTGCCAGTGCTGCTGCCGTGGCCCTGCCCCGCTGCCCTGCTGGCCCTGGTGTTGCTGTAGGGCCTGAGTGCTCTCGGGGCCGGGCACAGTGCTGGGGGTGGCAGTGCCGGGGCTGCAGCAGGGACAGGCCATGGGCACTGCTGGGGCAGCGCTGACGCCTCAGGCCAGGGCCTGGGGGCTGCAGGCTCCTTGCCCAGGCTCTCTCCAGAACACTTTGCCCAGGCCAATGCTGAGCACAGAAAAGCCCCGGGAGCAGCCCCAGGCTGGCCGTGGGCAGGCTGGGGGCAAACAGCATGGCTGGGGCTCTGCAAGGTGCCTGGGGGAAACTGGGATCCTACTGGGATCACAATGGGAGAGGCTTGGCCCATGTTGTGGGACACTGGGATCATACTGGATCATACTGGCAGAAACTGGGACTGCACTGTGGGGGACTGGGAGTGGCTGTGAGCAACTGGAATCAGGCTGGAAGCAACTGAGGACAACTGGGAGTTACTGGGAACATGCTGGGTGCAACTGGGCTACACTGGGAGAGACTGAAACCACAGTGGGGGTGTAAATAGGATCAGCTGTGCCAAGCTGGGGTCATACTGGGATCCTACTGGAACCACACTGGGAATGACTGGAAAGGGGCTGGCTGGGACTGGAACCATGCTGGAGGTGACTGGGAGCAACTATGCTCAAACTGGGAGTGACAGGCAGTCACTCAGGGCATGACTGGAATAATACTGGGAGTATCTGGAAGTGGCTGGGGTCATACTGGGGGTGACTGGAACCAAACTTGGGGTGACTGGGTCCTCCTGGGTTCATCCTGGGACCCACTGGGATTACAATGGGTGTGAAGAGATCCTGACTGGGGGTTACTGGTAGCTACTGTTGGGAGGAAAATGTGGACACATTGGGAGCAACTGGGATCAACTGGAAAGGACTGGGACCATGCTGAGGGGTCTGAGATCACAACTGGGATCATACTGGGATCATACTGGGAATATACTGGGACCACACTTTAGGCAACTGCCAGAAACTGGGATCATGCTGGAGACAACTGGGAGTAACTGGGAAAGACTGGGATCATTCTGAGGTAACCAGAACCTTCCTGAGAAAACTGGGATACACTGGACATGCCTTTGGGAGTGACTGGGATATACTGGGAAAGACTGGGAGTCACAGGATCGTACTGAAGGGTACTGTGGTCGTGGTGGAATTGATAGGGAGCAACTGGGATCACACTGGAATTCACTGGCATCATATTGGGAGTGACTGGGATCAGACTGGGATTATAGTGGGTGTTAATGGATGCTGACTGGGGGCTCCTGGGAGCTACCAGGCCCATGCTTGGAGCCTGCTGGGGATATACTGGGAGAAACTGGGAATAAATAGGAATGACAGGATGCATGCTGGTGACAACTGGGATGTACTGGCAGTGACTGGAATAAAACTGGGGGCAACTGAACCATGCTGGGGTAACTGGGAGTGCCTGGCAATGACTACGAGAATGTTTAGGGCAACTGGGATATACTGGGAGTGCCTGAGACCATGCAGGTGGTGACTGGAACCACACGCGGGGAGCAACTGGGCTCACACTGGGATCAGCCACTTCTGTCACCAGGACCCCTGAACCCTTTTCCTGGCCATCCCTCACCTCCAGCCCCAGTACCCCCCACTGGGGTACCGGGAATCTCAGGGGTCTCCCCATCTTGGGGTTCCCCGCTTTGGGGTTCTGGGGCTCTCTGCTCTCAGGGTCCTGCTCAGGGAAGCTGCAGCTCTCCTGGGGCTCCCCAAACCTGGTGTCACCCTTCCCCTGCCAGTCTCTCACGGTCCCCACGTGGCCCTGGCAGAGCTTGGAGGGCTCAGCCTGGGAAGCCCAACCCCGACCGTGGGGGGACCCGCATCCCCCCACCCCCTCCAGGGCTGTGCTGCTACCACCACTGCCAGGGCCCCCCAAAAACACCTCCCAGGACCCCCCAATGTCCCCCAGGGGGCATCTGTGGCTCGGCTTTGGAGCCCTGCAAGCTCCTGTTATAAATACATATTATATTATTGACTTTTTGCAAATATTAAAATGAATGCTATATCTATGTTTGAATAACTTTGCTGTATGAATATAAGTTTTTTCTTATATTAAAAAAAAACTTAGAAATAGTAGTGTGATAAATATATATATTTCTCAGGCTATAGCATAATATTCAAATGGAAACTTTGTGATGTTAAAATGCTTTTATTCCTGGAGCTAACTCTGAGAATGGTAAAGATAATCAGGGAATTCCTCACATTTTTGGATGATCCTATCTGGATGAAGACAACAGTGACAGACACCAGAACCCCGAAGGAAGAATTTATTGACCCTCTTTTATGAGGGAGTGTAAAGACAGCAGATGGAACCACAAGGAGCCATAAAATATTGATTTAATCTACAGGATAGAATGAAGGAAACTCAAAGGTTAAAACCAAAGAAAAGAACATGTAAACTCAAAGAAATATCTGAAAAATGTATGGTGGTCTATGAATATGGAACAGGCTGATGCATTTAAAGTGTGTTTCCAAGTGAGTTGGCATGCTTTTGGCTGAATGTCAAGCCCCCAGCCACAATTTTTATTTTAACCCTTTGCTTTTTGTGTCTCTTATTGTCTTTTTATTAAATCTTTTAAATTTTACCAGAAAGGTGAACCTTGCTTTTCAAACTCCAAACATCCCCCCAAAAAACACCCAAACCCAGGGACACTCCTGGGATATTTGGGGCAAGCTCCCCCTTCTCAGGCACCCATCGGATGGGGGCCAATGGTTCAGTAGGGTTGCTGTGAGTTCAGGGATGGCTGGAGTTTTTGTGTTCTTCCTCTCATCTTCTTCTTCCTGCTTCCTGCTGCGTCTCTGCCTCTTCCTCCATTCCTCCTCCGCCTTCTTTCCCATTCCCTGGACATCTCAGAGCTTTCAGGAGGAGCGGGGATGGAGCTGGGACCAGTCAGAATGTGGGGATTGAGGGGCTGTGTGCCCTAGAAATGGCATCACTGGGAGTGACTGGTTTGTACTGGGATCATACACTGAGTGGGATTGCACTGGGTTTGCACTGACATCACACTGGGATCATACTGGGAGCAGCTGGGCCCACACCCGGTGGAGACTGTGATCACACTGAGGGAGACTGGGATCATACTGGATTCATACTGGGAGTCAGGAGCCTGCAGGAGGCAATTGGGGCCATGTTGGGGGAATTGGGATATACTGGGAGTGACTGGAATCACACTGAGGGTTACCAGGAGTAGCTGGGAGCAACTGGGATCATGCCAGGAGCAACTGGAAGGAACTGGAAGTGACTGGGTGCATGTTGAGTGTGACAAGAAGCAACTGGGTTTATAGTGGGATGAACTGGGGTCATGCTGGAGGTGACTGGGATCATACTGGCAGTGAGGGTGACTACACTGAGGCTGACTGGGAGTGGTTGTGAGCAAATGGGATCATGCTGGAAGGAACTGGGGTACACTGGGAGAGACTGGGAGTGACTGGGACAAAAGTGAGGGTGAAAGGGAGCAACTGGAACCATGTGGGGTGCAACTGGTTCATACTGGCAGTGACTGGGACCACACTGGGCTCATCTTTGGATCATATTGGGAGTGACTGGACAAACACTGGGAGTACCTGAGAGTGGCAGGGAACAAATCCTGCACATCATCCCCCATACTGGGGGTGACTGGGAGCAACTGGGAGCATGCTGGGAGCAAATGGCATCATACTGGGACTGAGGGGTTTTTTTTTACAATTACTGGGAGTAATTGGAAGGAACTAGGGAATCATGATTTTAAAGAGTAAAGATTTTGGCTAAGGGTTAGAAGCAATTCATATTGATCAGGATGAAAGTTAGATAAGCAAATGATAGGTTAATGATTATCAGTTTCTTAAGCTCGAGCCAATTGATGTATTGTTTGCCATCAATATTGAACTCATTTTAGTTTTGTTTTTAGAAGGAAATGGAGTAAGTGAACCATTATGAGAACAGATTGAAACCAGTAAGAAAAATGGCCAGCACCTGGACTTTATATCAATCACAGAGCAGGGGACCTTGGATCGTGCCAGAGGGTCACAGAGACCTGATGAAGACTCTCCTGACTTCATCCTTTGTGATCACTGACCCAAATCAAGAGAAGAATTGCACACACATGAAGGACTGATAGCCTCATTTTAATACAGAGCAGGGATGGGAGGTGCTGGGGTTATGCACATGTATTGTATGTAAGATCTTGGGAAATAAATAGAGGGCAAAGAACCTTGTACAGGGCAGTCACACCTTTCAGAGACGACTCCTGTGCCACCAGCTGGTGTTAATAAACATTCCACTTTCTATCTGTAACTACTTAGAGTGTCTCTGACTGTGATCTTCAGTTTTAACGGCTCAGCACAATGCCAACCTCTAAATGCACCAAAAGCTGCAGGAAAATTCCCACCAATACAAGCTATTCCATTAATTCCTTCTTGACTTTCTAAATTCTCCACAGCCTCTTGCTCCCAATCCAACGCCACTAGTCCTCCAGCTGACATCTGATAGAAACTATCCAAATATATTCTCTCATTTCCCCTGTCTATCCACCAGTTTTGTGAATTCACAAACTCTCGAGTCCAAATGAGTCGAGCCGAAACCACTCAAGGAGAGGAATTCCCTCTATTTGTCTGGCCAGATTGGGTTCTCAAACCCAAATTGCCCCTATTATAATTCTAGCAATCAGCATCTAGAAACACAACCCCCGTACCTAAAATCACAACTAAGCCCTTATGAAAGACTTCCACTCTTCCTTGCCAAACTGCTCCTGTCCTTTATCTGTCCCCAATCTACTTCAAAAACGTTCACATCTCAGCTCTCAGAGATGAATCGACTCTTTCAAACAAACCACTTTTACTATTTCTCACTCAGTGTATGCTGCACTTACAACTTTTGACACAAGATGACAGTGTTGCCTCAAAAATACACCACAGCTCCAAAACACAATGCCAAGTCGCTTACACACGAACAAAACATCTCTTCCACGCAAACTAGCATCCCAATCTTATTTTTCCCAAGGGAAACACTTACAAACACACTATAGTAAAGCACTCAACCTCTGTATCTCAAAATTGTATTCCGCAGGCAAAACCACCTGAACACCAGGCCTGAACAACTCTGGGAGTCCGGACCCTTTTAACATGAACACCGGGTGTTACAGTAAATACCGTCCCCCGGAACCAAAGTACGCACACACCACAGTCACAGTGGGGAGGGGGATTTTTATTAAGGGTTTTACACAACATGCAGCGCTATCAAACGCTTTAATCATGTGCCACACTTGCTTCATTTTTTCCTAGAGGTTTCAGTCTCCTGAGAATGGAACCGCGGGTCCAAACTCCCACTCACTTTGTGCTAATAGCACGTCTCAACAAACTCTCTCACAGTCGGTCTCACAGTCAGGACACATTCACGCAGCATAACAACCATAGACCAGGATTTGCCCTTACGACTGCTCTCCCCAAATTGCCACCAAACTGAGCCCTCTACAATGCAACAAATGGCGAAATCCCCTTCTGCCAGCAACCACAGCCCGAGACCCCCTGGCTCAGTACAACAGCTCAGCAGCTCTCTGTGCTGGCAACCAAATACAACTGAGCAGACACCAACTGCAATTTCAGCTTGCAAGCACACTGCAGAGGCACAAGTTGTGTGTGGGATGTCTCCCGCAACTTACCGATGGCGTTTCCTGACCACACATATGCCTTACAGGTAATTGTTTAAAATGGTCTCAGTTTTAAACATACCTTTTTATCCGTAGTTTTTAGTAGTCAGGAGTCCTTGTCTGCTGCTGGATGGACAGTCCAGGCAGGGAGTCCACACTTCCAGGAATATCCTGGGGTGTGCCCCAAGTGGGTCCTCCACCCCAGCTGGTCTCACAGCTGAGCAGAGCCTCCTCCTGGCTGGGTGGCCAGAATGAGTTGTTAAAAACTGATATGATCACCAACAATGATCTTGTAACTAGTTAAAGTTAGAAAGTGGTATGTTTATTCACCTGCAGGCAGAACGGGAGTCATCTCCAAAAGGCTGTACAAGGTGCCATACAAAGTTCTTTGCCCTCTATTTATTTCCCAAAATCTTACATACAATTCATGTGCATAACCCCAGGACCTCCCATCCCTGCTCTGTATTAAATGAGGCTATCAGTCCTCCATGTGTGTGCAATTCTTCTCTTGAATTGGGTCAGTGGTCTCAAATTGGATCAGTGGTCTCAAACGATGAAGTCAGGAGAGTCTTCATCAGGTCTCTGTGACCCTCTGGCATGATTCAAGGTCCCCTGCTTTGTGATTGATTGATACAAAGACCAGGTTCTGATCATTTGTCTACTGCTTTCAATCTGTTCTTCTAACGGTTCACTTACTCCACTTCCTTTTATAAACAAGCTCATAATGGCAAACAATACATCAGTTAGCTCTAGCTTAAGCATCTAATAATCATTAACCTATCATTTGCTTATCTAACTTACACCCTGATCCATATAAATTGCTTCTAACCCTTGGCTAAAATCTTATCTCTTTAAAATCATGATTCAGTGCCCCCCAAATGTTGGGGTGCCCCCTGAATGTCGAGGTGTCTCTGCACAGCCCCCCCAGGCTGCCAAGGGTCATCTGTGTCCACGTCCACCAGGAGAACACGATGGTGGCCGTCATCTTCTCCCAGCCTGTTAGGCTGAGTGGGGACACCTGGGAATCCCTAAAATTACCTGGGTATACCCAAATTCATCTTGGTACCCCCCAAAAATCACCTGGATACACCTGAGTACACCCCACGTTCACCTTGGTCCCCCCCCAAATTACCTGGATACATCTGGGTACTCCCCCAAATCACCTGGGTCTCCCCACAAAAGTCACCCGGATACCCCACAGAAGTCACTTGGATTTTTGGGAATCCCAAAAATCACCTGGGTACCCCAAAAATCGCCTGGGTCCCCTCTAAATTTTCTTGGGAACCCCAAAAATCACCTGATTCCCCCCCCCAAAATCACCTGGATTCCGTCTTAAAATTTCCTGGGTACCCCCAAAACTACTTGGGTCCTCCCAAAAAATCATATGGGCACACCTAGGTACCCCCAGAAATCACGTGGATCTCCCCAAAAATCACCTAGGTACACCTGGGTACCCCCAAAAATTCTTGGGGCCCTTCCCAAACTGGTGGTCATGAGACCCCACTGCTTTGACTGGGTAGACGCGGTGTCCTATTAATCCCATTGATCTTAAAGGATAGACCTGGTGTCCTGTTTACCCCCATTTACCCCCAGTAACCCTTCCCAGTGCTCCCAGTAATTCCCTGGAGCTCCCAGTAACCCCAGTGCCCCCCTTTATTCACTCCCAGTGTTCCCACCAACCCCACCTCTCAGTGCTCCCAGTTTGCTCCGTTTCCCCCATTCCTCCCTCCCAGTGCTTCCAACTCCCCCCAGTGCTTCCGGTTCCTCTCCCAGAGCTTCCCCTTCGCCCTTCCAAGTACTTCCAGTCTAACCAGTGTAAGTAATAAAGAGCTTGAGTCGGCCAATATATCAAGCAGCAATTTATTAATTCTTTAATACAAAATGGTAAAGTGTGAGCAAAGCAGTGAGGGTCTCCCCTCCAACTGCACACAGACTGCTGATTCCTGCTGGTATTTATTGAGAATCTTCATAAGCATTTCTCAGCAGTTTTTTTTTTTTCTAGTTTCCTCCTAGTTTCTATTTGTGAAATCCAATTTCTATACCCCATTGTGACCAAGTGAAGTGATGTCCAGCTTCCCTTCTTCAGAAACAAACACCAGTGATCATGAGGTTCAGCTTTCCTTCTTCAGGACCATAAATCAGTGGTGGTGATGTCCAGCTTCCAGATGGTGGTCTGTCTCCTTTTCCAGGATTGCCCAGCCTTCCTTCTCATGATAATCAGTTTTTAGCTCGGGATAAGCTCACTTCCTTCTTTTATTCAGGTGATTACAATTCCTTCTATATATATATATGTGGAGAATTTAGCAGATGAATGGCTGCATAGCAAAGGCCATATTTAATATCAAATCGGTTAGAGTGTAGCTGAGGGCTACGTGACCTACGGCAAGAAAACACTGCCCTTGAGCACAGAGGTTCCATAGCAATGGGGAAGTCGAGAATACATGGTATATGGGAAAGTACAAAAAAGTTAAGAAAGTTGCAACTGCAAGGCTAACTGCAAAAATACGTGCATTATAAGAGACATAGCCAATCATGAGCTATACTTTTGCAATATGTATGAGCTGATTACTGCCTGTATAAATATGATAACATTGAAATCAATAAACGAGGCTTGTTGATCATGACAGCATGAGACTTGTCTCCCGCGGCTCTTCCAACAAATGGTGACCGACGACGTGATATCGCCCTGTCGTTTCTGCTGGCCAGAAGAAAACGGGGGACACGCTACCACGATTGTTGGAGGCTGCGTTGGGTTCGGGTCCTGCAGCTAGAGGGACGACTACAGAGCACTAGAAGGGGCTCCGAGTCCCGAGTGACCACAGCGGTGGGCTCGGCCGATACGTGCCGCCGAGACCTGGAGGGGCTGCAACAGAGCTGACGTCGGCATGGACAGGCAAGCGGCATATGATTTATTCACAGCATTTCTAAGGAAAAGGCAGATTAAGGGGATAGACTTAGATAAGGAACTCCCCTCGCTTCTTAAGTTTGCTACCTCTTACGGTTTCTTTGTTAATTCTCATACTGTTCATGATGTGGGGGAGTGGAGAAACCTCGGGGATAAGCTCTGGGAGTTAGTATTAGAAGATGATAAATCCGCTAAAAAGATGAGTAAATTGTGGAAAGTGGTGCAAAATGAATTGTTAATGAGTCAGGCAGAAAAGAGGGCAGCTGAGGAGGTGAAAGTTGCACAAGAAAGGAATAAGGATTATGAATTGCAGTGGAATGCTAGTGCTCCAAACCCCCCCGCTTTTACAACAGTCAATTTGCCGGCTCCGGCACCATCTGCACCCCCTTGGAAGGAGGCAGACGACACTGTTAATGAGCCCGAAAGGTCAGCTCGTTGTCCTCCCCAGGCAGCCAACCCCCCCGGAAACCCTGAGCCTGTCCCAGGGGCTGAATCTGACCCCGCGGAGGCTATGGCTAGAGAAAGGTGTGAGCTGTGGACTAGGCAAGCCCGGCGGGGGGTGGAGGAGGGAGACAAAAGAGAGCCATGGAGAAAATTAAAACGCCAGGGGGTACGCCAATTTACATGGGGATAAAACAGGGGAGGGAGGAGTCACTAGGCACCTTCGTAGATAAACTAATGGATGCTATAACAAAAGCTGGGGTGGCTGAATTTATGCAAGGGGCCTTACTAAAACAATGTGTGTTACAGAATTGTAATTCCTCAACTAGAACCCTTATTAATACTATGCCAGGGGACTGGACAATCCCGGACTTGTTAGAGAAGGCAGCCTCCCTTCCATCAGGTTCTCAGGCTTTTTTAGTGGATGCTTTGCAAAAGATAGGGGAGGGGTTACAAGAGCAGGCAAAGTCATTACAGGAGCAGTCAAAAGCCATGCAAACTCAGGTCCTGGCAGCTCTTGCGCCCCTCCAAGTAGCCGCTGCGGAGAACTCCCGCCCTTGCTCAACCAACGATAGCCGTGTGAAATGTTTCTGCTGCGGAGGCTTTGGACATACTCGCCGCGAGTGTGGAGCGACAGGAGTCTGGTGTGGAAAATGCCAATCCAATACGCACAACACTAGCGCCTGCCGCAGGAAACTGGGAAACTCGAGAAGCAGCGCGAGCAGTTGCCGCGTGAGGACACAAATTGCAGCTGCAGTGCCATCAGGACTCAACAGCAATTACAACCAGCCACCAGGGGAAGCCTCGGCCTGGACGTGGCAGCCTCAATAGACTTTACAATTATGACCAGTCAGCCACAAAAAATCCCCACAGGACTAATTGGACCTATCCTGATAAATGGACAACCAGTCGGAGGACTACTCTTAGGCCGATCGTCTGCAAGCATGTTGGGACTGTTTGTAATACCGGGTGTAAAAGATTTGGACTATGAGGGGGAAATTATGATCATGGTTCACACCCCCTACCCTCCAGTAAAAATCTCAAAAGGACAACGGCTAGCTCAATTAATACCGCTTCCACAGATGACAAAGGGATTGATACCCTTAAAAAAGGATCCCAGACGGCAGGGAAGCTTTGGCTCAACTGGAGGGTTAACCTTGCTCACTATTGATTTGACAACTCGTCCAAAAAGGCCATGTCGACTTTCTTTTCAGAATCGGAGCATTACATTGATCGGATTGTTGGATACGGGGGCCGACACCTGCATTATCGCCCCTGGAGAGTGGCCCTCGGACTGGCCAGTGCAGCCCTCTGCTATCACAGTGACAGGGATCGGTGGAATGACACTGGCAAACCGCACACCCGTACTCAAGGTGGAAATAGATGGCAAGCAGGCTGCAGCATCATTTTCTATTGCTCCACTTCCTCCTACGGTGGCATGCCTAATCGGCCGGGACATCCTGTCTCAATTGGGCCTCGTCCTCACCAATGAGCACCCTTTAGGGTAATGGCCATTGCTTGGACTTTCCCGCTACCACTTACTTGGACTACCGAGGAACCTGTAGTGGTTAAGCAATGGCCACTAAAACGGGAAAGTCTTGAGCAAGCTCATCAGTTAGTCCAGGAGCAATATGCACAAGGACACTTGAAACTGTCTACCAGCCCTTGGAACACTCCAATATTTGTGATAAAAAAGAAATCTGGAAAATATCGGCTATTACATGACTTGAGAGCTGTCAATCGTCAGATGGAACCCATGGGGGCACTGCAACCAGGACTTCCTAACGCCTCTATGGTTCCGGAGAATTGGCCCATCCTTATCATTGTTTTAAAGGATTGCTTTTTTACCATTGCCTTGCACCCACAAGACACAAAACGGTTTGCTTTTACCTTGCCTGCAATTAATAGAGGAGAACCTGATAAAAGGTTCGAATGGACTGTTCTGCCACAAGGAATGCGTAATTCACCCACCTTATGTCAGCTTTATGTTGACACTGCACTACAGCCACTTCGACAAAAGATGCCCAGAACTATCATTTATCATTATATGGATGATATTCTGTTTTCTCAGGAGGTACCATTCACAGATGAGCAAATAGAGGACATTGTAACAACATTAGCAGAATTCTCCCTCATTGTTGCTCCTGAAAAAGTACAAAGGACTGCACCTTGGAAATATCTGGGTTGGACTATTACTGAACAAAAGATTAAACCACAGAAGCTATTAATTAGTACTACAATCACCACATTACATGAGGCTCAGAAACTCTTGGGTGACTTGCAGTGGTTAAAGCGTATCACTGGCATTCCCAACAACCTGTTGGAGGACCTGCAGCCCTTGCTAAAGGGCACTGATCCCTGTACTCCTGTGACACTTACTGAAAAACAACAGGAAACCTTGCAGCACATTATGGACTGTGTTTTAAAAGGCTTTGTGTCACGAATGGATCCTGAATTGCCCTTACATCTCACTATCTGGCACGCTGACATGCATCTCTTAGGAGCAGTTACCCAACCTCAAAAGAAAACGGGGGAGAGAGTACTGGAATGGATCTCACCGCCTTTACAGAAACGGAAAACAATAACCACAAAAATTGAAAACTTGGCAGCAGTAATCAAGAAGGGGCGTATGCGTGTAATGGAGATCAACGGTCTGGAACCAGCGACAATTAACCTGCCCATGGAAAAAGCCACACTGGACTGGTATCTTCTAAATTCTGTCGACCTGGCTGAAGCATTGCTGGCCTCAGGAGCGCAAATAGAGACAGGGTCTCTTGTGCCCAGGATGTTAAAGTGGATTGGTGAGTGGAGCTGGATCAGCAAACCATTGAGGAAAGAAAAGCCTATTCCCAATGTCATAACAGCCTTCACTGATGCGGGAAAGAAGACACGCAGAGCGGCTATAGTTTGGAAGAAAGGAAAAGAATGGCATCAGCAAATCCTGGAAGCAGAGCCTGAGGATAGTTTACAAACCTTGGAGCTTTTAGCTGTAGTATGGGCAGTGACTCACATAAGTGAACCCTTAAATGTAGTATCGGATTCACTTTATGTGGTAGGTGTTGTGTCAAGAATCGAGGATGCCACCATTAAGGAGGTTCAGAACAAGAGACTGTATGAACTGTTTTTGCAATTGAGGCGTGCCTTGAGAAATAGGACCGAGCCCTATTCTATTACTCACATCAGAAGCCACCAATGGGACACTGGTCTGGGGGAAGGAAACCAAAGAGCGGATAAACTGGTATCCACTGCAGTTACAGTACCAATGTCACAGTTCACCCTGGCTAGAGAGGCCCACTCCATGTTCCATCAGAACGCTAAGGGTTTGCAAAAACAGTTTCAGATCTCACATGCAGATGCCACATCTATTGTCAGGAGTTGCCCTATTTGTGCAAATCATAACAATGGTGTGGGTTTAGGTATAGGGGTCAACCCTCGGGGAACAGCAGTTAATGACATTTGGCAGATGGATGTCACTCATGTGCCTAACTTTGGTCGTCTGAAATACTTGCATGTCACTATTGACACATACAGTAACTTTGTTTGGGCTACTGCCCAACCAGGGGAAAAGGGATCTCACGTAATCAGACACCTAACTAGCTGTTTTGCTGTAATGGGGGTTTGCAATCAGGTAAAAACGGATAATGGACCTTCCTATACTGGTCAGAGAGTCCAGAGATTCCTACAACAATGGGGAGTTAAACATGTGACAGGGATACCCCACAACCCTCGAGGACAGGCTATAGTGGAAAGAGCAAATGGTACACTCAAAAGATATTTGGAGAAGTTCAAAGATATTTTGGATGTGCAGGAAAGGCTGTCTAAAACATTGTTTGTTTTAAATTATCTTTGTATTTTTGGATCATCAGAAGTTCCAGCAGCTGTGTCTCATCGCACCGACAGGTCCATTACAGAAAAGGACGAACAGGCTGAGATGTGGGTTAATTATAAATGCCTTAAGACAGGAGTGTGGAAAGGCCCGGCTAAAGTGCTTTACTGGGGTAGGGGTTACCTTTGTATCTCTACCCCCACAGGCTCTGAGTGGATTCCTGCGCGCTGGGTTAAACCAGCGAGCCCGCCTCAAGGTGGAGACCATCAGGAACATACAGCTGCATCTGAAGATACTGATTCAGCCACATCGATCCTTTTTGCAGACTGTCTTTAGTCCAGCCCAGGTGGATGTACGGACCCCACAACAACTGACATGCTTGCTTGCTTGCTTAGCTAGTTATAACACTGGAGAATTGAGACTTCGTGCATGCTTGAACTGTTGGGACCGTAATCATTGTGCTTGGTTACTAATACATTGTGGGGGTTGTGGGGGGGATAAATGGGTTCATCAGATGCAGACCAGGGGAGAGCTGTGGTGTGCTTCCTGTAGAGAGAAATGGAGGAATGAAAACATTCGGCAAACTCTAGAGTCAAGCACTGGGTTGCCATTTCCTCTGGCTGTTCAATTATTTGAAAGTACAGAACAACAGGCCTTAGCATATGCTCGGTGGGAACTTGGGCATCTGACATGGAGAGCTAAGGCTCTTAGTACTTCCCAAGTATTACGGAATCAGTGTGATGTTGTCTGTAAAATCCCTCGGCAGTGGGCAGTGAAACCGCAGGATTGGGAAGAGCTTTGCTGCAGATTTAGACAGCAGCCGAGAGGCGTAAACAAAAAGATAAAAAGAAATTTAACAAGAAAGGCCACAATGTTTAGCCTAATATGGTTTTTTGTAGCATTGCAATGTCCTGGTGTTATTAGCACTTATTGGATACCCCCGCAGCCCAAGGAAAACATCTGGGTAACCTTAGCAAACAAAACAGGACAGGAATCAATATGTTTGGCATTATCTTCACCCGGTAACCCCTTTTCTACGTGTTTAGTGGGAGTGCCCTTGGATAAGCTGCCCTGTCCACAGTCGGCACATAATTGTAAATCAAATGAGGCAATCTTGTATGCTAATCAATGGGATCAAGTGATGCCCCACTTTCCCATAGCCTCTTTGGAGCCTCAGGAACTTGAGATATTGGGTTCCTTAAAAGCGGATTGGTGCATATATTTCAATTGGACAAGTGTATATCGTGCCAGACCTGGACGAAAAGGTGTCAGTATGGCATACCCGATAAATGTTAATGCTTCATTGGCCATTTATAGAAATGACACTCAATGGTGCAACTATACAAGTCCCAACATATCTCTGTCATCCAATAATCCCATAGCATTGCCTTACGGAGTATTTTTAATTTGTGGTGATCGAGCTTGGGCCGGCATTCCCTCAAAGATAGAGGGAGGGCCATGCACATTGGGTCGATTAACATTGCTTACGCCAAACACTTCTATGATTCTCCAGATGCATAAGCAACACCACAGAGTCAGGAGAATGACACACGCTTTCAAACCAGACTGTCGGGACGAAGCAACATTCTGGTCAAGAGAAGAAAGAGTTTTAGCATCCTTTTTTGTTCCAGGTGTCGCTGCAGCCCAAGCTTTGACTACACTAAACAAATTAGGTTGTTGGTTGGCGAAACAGACAAATGCAACCTCGGTGGCACTATCCCAATTATTGATAGATGTAGACTCGGTAAGACATGCCACGCTACAAAATAGGGCTGCAATTGATTTCCTATTATTCGCACAAGGGTACGGTTGTGAAATGTTTGAAGGGATGTGTTGTATGAACTTGTCAGACCACTCCAGCTCTATACATGCACAACTGCACACTTTGCACACACTTACCGCACATTTGCGGCAAGACACTGGCTTTGGGTTTGATAACTGGCTAAAAGGTTTGGGTTTAGGACCTTGGCTAACTTCTTTGTTACAGCATTTAATTACAGTGGGAATTGTGATTTTTGTGTTGTTATTATTGTTGCCTTGTCTTTTTAAATGCTTGCAAAACGCTTTGATGAAGTTGGTAAACGACAAATGGAACACCTCTTTGCTAGTGCTAAAAGAAAACGGGGGAAGTGTGGAGAATTTAGCAGATGAATGGCTGCATAGCAAAGGCCATATTTAATATCAAATCGGTTAGAGTGTAGCTGAGGGCTACGTGACCTACGGCAAGAAAACACTGCCCTTGAGCACAGAGGTTCCATAGCAACGGGGAAGTCGAGAATACATGGTATATGGGAAAGTACAAAAAAGTTAAGAAAGTTGCAACTGCAAGGCTAACTGCAAAAATACGTGCATTATAAGAGACATAGCCAATCATGAGCTATACTTTTGCAATATGTATGAGCTGATTACTGCCTGTATAAATATGATAACATTGAAATCAATAAACGAGGCTTGTTGATCATGACAGCATGAGACTTTTCTCCCGCGGCTCTTCCGACATATATATTCTAAAGCTGTAGTTCAAACCCTTTTATAACAAAGCAGCTTATAAATTCCTTATAATACCTTTATTTTCAAAGCAAACAATAATTATAATACTTCTGCATTCTTCTATCCTACACGTTAAAAGCCTATAAAGCTCATACTAATTGAAAAAGCTTAAAACTTATATTGTGAAAACTTTTAGGCTCACATTGTTCACTTATAAGCAAGCAAAATATTAGTCCAAAAGCGTCTTTCCATGCTTTTTCCATTTGTTAATTAAAACTGTTTTTTATAATTTTCCTATGGCCTTTTTCCACACATTTCACAACCTCAGCTACAAAGGCTATCTTTTTCTACCTTACATGAAACACAACCCCACATTTCACACCAGTAACCCTTACCAATCCAGCCCTGTTAATGGGTAGACCTGGTGTCCGTACATCCCCACTGACTTTAATTGGGTAGACCTGATGTCCTTTCTCTTCCATTCATTTAAGTGTGTAGCTCTGATGTCAAAAAAAACCCCATTCATTTCAGTGGCTACACCTGATGTCCCAAATATTTTGGGCTGAAAACCACCAATTTCAGAGTTGGAAATTCCCAATTTTTGGTGGGAAAACGCCCCACATTTTGTTATTTTCCCCCACAGATGAACCCAGATGCTTGGAGCTGAGGGCAACACTGGACAGCCCCGCCATCGCAAGACCCTGGCAATCAGGGGAGGCGTGGCCGTGCCCCAGCCACACTTGGGTATCCTCAGCTCTGAAGGCAAGAGGGCAGGGCCAGGGTGGGCGTGGCTTGAGGAGAGTGGGCATGGCCACCACATACCTGGCACACCTTGATGGGTGACATCAGCTCTGCCACCTCCCTGCCCCACCCAGCAAACTGCCCTGCCAACCTGGAGGTCACCTGGGAGCCTGACTCCATCCCTCGCCAGGTGACCCTGCAAGCAGGTGAGGCCACAGTAATTCTGACCCTGCCCACTTCTAACCACGCCGTTTCCTCACCTGGCAATGCCCTTTCCTCACCTGACCACGCTCTTTTCTCTCCCAGGTGAGGCTGAGGCTTGGTGGCAGGAGCCAACTGTGGAGCGGCAGCTTTTCTGCTGGGACATACCCCTTTTCATAAGCCTTTTGCTTAAGCCATGCTGACATTGAGCTGCCCATCATCCCTATGTGGGCTAAGCCTTGCCCCCTTTTAGCAAGCCATGCTCCATTGGGTTAAGCCACACCCACTCAAACCTTCCCTTTATCCCTATGGGATCAAGCCCCGCCCCATTGGGTTAGGCCATGCCACTTGTGCAAAGCCACACCCCTTTCATAAGGCCACGCCTACCTATAGCTGCCATTTAACCTATGTATTTTGCCACGCCCACCAATGCCATATGTTGTGAAGCCCCGCCCCTCTCTGCCCAAGCCACGCCCCTATCTCAGCAGTTGGCCCTGCCCCCAGGCCGGTACTGGCCGTGGCTGAGGCTCAGGTGTCTTAAAATTGGGGTTTGGAATGCAGATATGGTGTGGAGTATTCTTGTTGGTTGTAGTTCTTAGTCCTGCTTTATTTACATTAAAACCCTACAGACTGGCTGGCTTAGCTTGAACACCTGCACAGATGGAGAGATGGCCTCCCACCTTCCCCTCTGTGTAGCTGAGATGGGCAGAAGGAGAGAACAATTTCTCTTTCTGCTGTGAAATCCAGCAGGAAGCTGACAGGGTTACCCCAGAGCTGCAGGGAAGACTCTGTGGGATGAGCACATGACGTTCTTGAAGCTGTGTGCTAACCCCGAGGCCTGCACAGAGGGGGTTGCTCTGGGTGCCTCAGCCTGTTTGGTGCTGCCTCTTGCACCATTCTGGCCGTGCTGGCACAGCACTCACTGCTTGCCCAGCGTCCCTGTCACCTGCATTGTCCCTGTTCCTGACCTCTACATGCTGGCAGGAGCAGTGCCTGTGCAATGGGACAGAGTGAGACTTGGAAAGAATCCTCTGCAGTTGCCATGAGTTTGAACAGATGTACAACCTCTGCCGTGCCTGGCAAGTGTTTCCTGGCAGCCCGCAGTGCAGCCTCCAATCCCTGGGAGTTCATTGGGTGCACTCTGCACTCCAGCATCCATTAATGGATGCAGGGAGTGAAGTGCTTTTCCTGGCATTGCTGCCTAAAATTGGATGGGTTTGAGATTGAATGTTCAATTTAGGCAAGTTTTGTCCTCATCATGGAAGTGCAGTTATTTGCACTAAGGGAATCTTCTTAGTGCTTCACTCTCCATTCCCTGCTTTCCAGCCACAATGTCCACAGCCTCTTTCTGCAACATCCTCCCCTAAATTTCCTTCTGCTGCCCTGACTGCAGGAAGGGCTTCAAGCACAACTCCACCCTCGTCAGGCACCGGTGCATCCACACTGGGGAGAGGCCCTACGAGTGTCCCCAGTGTGGGAAGAGCTTTTCCAGGAGCTCTCACTTGACCAGACACCAACAGAGGCACCAGTAAGGGAAGCCCTGCGAGTTTCCTGACTGCAGGAAGAGCTTCGTGCTCTGCTCCAACTCCATCCCCCATCAGAGGACCCACATTGGGCAGAGCCCTGGTGACCCACATTCCCAGTGATTCAGGTTGGGAAGACACCTGGCTGGTGGTCTCCATGTCCTCCTGGCTCCCCATAGACACCTGAAAGAATTCTGGGACAGGAACATCCATCAAGACTCTGATCAACACTGGAAATTCATTGGGAAGAGCTGATTTGTTGATGTTACAGCCCAAAAAATCTCATCTTCTCTTTCCAGTTTTTTCTTCATGTGGCATCAAGCAATGCTGGGTGATTTTGAAGATCTTTTCCCACCTGAAAAATTACCATCTTTATCCCTTCAAAACACCCACAACTGGGGTAAAAATAAAGAAATGAAGCAAAGAGATCTAAAGCTGAATCATTTTACTGGGATTTGAGTGTCAATGTGGGGTTCAGGGGAATATTCAGGGGGGTTAGGTGTTCTGGGACCACCCAAGCCAAGGGACATGGCCATGATCTCGTAGTTGTTGCAGCAGAATGTGTCCACCTGAGCCCCTCTGTTCTCCAGGAATTCTGGTTGTCTGTCCCAGTCTTTGGCCTGGGTCTCCCTATCCGGGGTGTCCCCCCCAAAGTGCCCAAACCACTGCTGAAGTGCCTGAGCTGCTCCTGGCTGTGCATATTCCTGTCCACCAAACTCTCCTGGTCAGTGCTCTGGGGGGCTGGGAAAGGTTTTAGGGACTCCTGGAGGGACTGAGCAAGGCTTTTGTGGCTCCTGGGGGCATTTGTGGGGATGGGAGGGGATTTGTGGCCTTATTGGAGGGGGGGTTGTGAGGGAGGTTTGGGGTCGTGGAAGGACTTTGGGGCTTGGAGGGAATTTGAGTGAGGCTTGTGGGAAATGGGAAGGGGGTTTTGTGGTTTTTGGAGCCATTTCTGTTGCAGGGAGTGGTTGGAAGTGTCCTGGGCAGGAGCTTTGGGTTTGGCTTGGAGGTCTGGGAGTGGTTTTGGGGCTGAGAGGAGGTTTTGGGGCAGACTCCGAAAGCTGCCACCAGACCCGGCCCCAAAGATGCTGCCGGTGTTTGGGGGTTCCATGTTTGGGTTCATCCTCTGGCGCTGCAGGAGAAGGTGAATGGGGATCCCCAGGGGCCATGTGTGTCCCCTCTCCGGAGCTGGGTGTCACCGTCCCAGTGTCACCTCCTTTTTCCCTCCCCACAGGGCTCCTGCCCCAGCTCCTGCTGCCCCCCAGGAGGGAATTTGGGGAGGGGGCAGAGGGGGTGCACAGTCCCCACCAGGGGATGACCCCGCCCCAGCCCCTTTGTTCAGCACCAAGCTGGGCTTGGGGCCGCAGCAGGAAGAGCCCCAGGGGAAGCAGATCCTGCAGGTGGGACAGGGCTTGGGCTCAGGGCAAGGCCCTGCCCTGCACACCTGGCTCAGGTGTGACCCTGCCCTGGGAAGGGAGCGGGACATTCCCATCCCCATGGATCAGGTCTGGCAGCAGCACTTGGAGCATGGACATGGAAATACTGGGAGCAACTGGACCACACTGAGGGCTACTGGGAGTGACTGGGAGCAACTGTGAATGACTGGTGTGTGGTGGAGGTAACTGGGATATACTGGGAATGAGTAAGATCATGCTGGGGGCAACTGTAACAATACTGAGGACTCTGGGGTGACTGGGATTGAGCATGCTGGGGGAAACTGGGATATACTGGCGGTGTCTGGAATGATATTGCAGGGGACAACATTGGGAATACTGGGACCATGTTGGGGCAAACTGGCAGCAACTGGGTGTGAATTTGAAACAGGACAGCCAATTTGATAGCATTTGGGTAGAGCAATGGATGATGTCAGTTTTACCAAAGCCTTGGAGACTGTCTCCTACAACATCCTTAAATACAAACTGTCCATATGCCCTGGGAAGAAGACTGAAAAATGGATGGGTGGTTGGGCCCAGAAGATTGTCATCAGTGGCAGAAAGCAGAGCTGGAGGTAAGTCCTTGTGCTCTGACCCCCAGGAACTGATAGCGGGGCAGATACTCTTTAAAGTCTTCATGAATGGCTGGGCTGGAGGTGCAGTTTACCCTCAGCAAGTTTGCAGACAACACAAAAGTGGCAGGAGCAGCTGCTACACCAACTGCTTGTGCTACTCAGAGGGACCTTGGCAGGCTAAAGAATTGGCCTGAGGGAAATCAGATAAAGTTCAACAAAGGGAAGTGACAAGTCTTGTGCCTGGGGAGGAATTAGCCCATGCACCAACAGCTGCTGGAGGCCGACTGCCTGGGAAGCAGCTTTTCTGTTACCTTGCCTTGGTGCTTTGGGGCTGTGCTGCCAAGCAAAGGCAGGATGCGTGCAGGCAGAGCAAGCAAGGGTTTGCCCCTGGCCCTGCCCTGCCGTGCCCGGCCAGCCCCGGGAGCCGCCGCGCCCGCGCTGTGCCCGCGGCCCCGGCTCTGGGCGCTCGTCCCCGCCAAGTCCGGCCCGCGCCGGGGCCGCGCCGGGCGCGCGCGGGGCCGAGCGCAGCGCCCCCATCAGGCCGCGCGCCGCCGGCGCAGCCACGGCCGTTGCGCTCTGGGCGTTGTGGCACAGGCGGCGATCGACGCCATGGCGGAGGTGCCGCTGCCCGCTGGGATTAACGCCCGCACCTTCCCCGCCAAGCTGTGGCACCTGGTGAACAGCCCCCGCGTCCGCTCTGTGCGCTGAGACAGCCAGGCCCGGGGGCTGCTCATAGACCGCTCCCTCTTCGAGCGGGAGCTGCTCAGCCCGGGCGGCGCTCGGGGCTCGGCCCCGCACACCTTCAGGGCCACACAGTTCAGCAGCTTCGTGCGCCAGCTGAACCGCTATGGCTTCCGCAAGGTGCCGGGCCAGGCTGGCGCTGCTGCGCCGGGAGATGCGGGGGCCTGGCTCCATTATAGCAGCCCCTGGTTTCGCCGTGACCGCCCCGAGCTCCTGCTCCGCATCCAGCGCCGGAGCGCGGCCAGCAGGCAGCGGCTGGCGGCGGGGCGGGAGGGGCGCAGGCGGGGCGGGAGCGGCTCCCAGCAGCTCCCCGGGGCGCGGCTGCTGCCGGACGGGCGGCGCAGGCGCGGTCGCTTCAAGGCGCTGCCCAAGGAGCGGCCGCCGCTGCCGCCCGGGTGCCCGCCCAGCGGCTTCCTCCTGCTGCACAGGGAGCGGGCACTGCCAGGCGGGCAGGAGCTGCGCCGGCCCCGGTCCGGCAGTTTCCAGCAGCCGCCCAGGGAGTGGCCGCCGCTGGCCCGGCGCCCGCCCTGCAGCTTCCACCTGCTGCACAGCGACCGGCCGGGGCCGGCCCGGCGGGAGGGGCCGAGCCGCTTCCAGGAGCTCTACGCGGAGCGGCCGCTGCCCGCCGAGCGGGAGGTGCCCCGGATCCCGCCCTGCCACGTCCTCGGGTTCCAAGGCGAGCGGCTGGGGCTGCTCGGACGGGAGGGGCCACCCAGCCGCTTCCAGGAGCTGTACGGGGAGCAGCTGCCTCCGCTGGACCGGGAGGTGCTCAGGTTCCAGCCTTGCAGCTTCCAGCAGCTCCACGGGGAGCAGCATCCCCCAGCCTCCAACCCACCAGGTAGGAAAAGAATCCTAGCCTTGCTTTTCCAAAAGGTCATGAAAAGTGACTCTTTAAAGTATTTTTCCACAGTGCTCTGTCGTTCTAAGACAGAAATTGTCAAGCCTACTAGAAAGGGACACTAGAAAGTCAAAAGATTCTCTGCCCAGTTTTCTGTGTGCTTTATGTGATATTTAATCCAAGGCAGCAATAGAGCTCTGTGTCCCAAAGCCACACTCTGGAGCCTGACTCACGTGTTTGGATTCTTGCAGCTGCACCGGGCACTTCAGCCCCTCATGTTCCAGCTGACAGTGCTGGCTGTGCAGCATCAACAGCCTCCAGCTCAGCGCAGAATGCACCTGCAGGAGAGGAATCACCCCAGCTGGATCTTGGCCTTGAAGTTGAGAAGATGATCCGGGAGATCAGGAACTCCCTGCCTGAAAGGTCTCCCTGTGCTCAGGTAACCCCATTGGATGGGAATGAAAGGGGCTGGACTGAGAGTTTTGAATGTTGTTACATGGCTGAGAGGCAAAGGTTTCTTGAATTTAATTCTTTTCATTCCTTTTTAATTATCTAATTGGAGATTGTAACATGGCTGAGAAGCAAAGGATCCTTGAGTTTAATTATTCCCATTCTTATTTAGTTATCTATTTATTCTTGATCAAGCAAGATTTCCAAAAGAAGAGGGAATGAAAAAGTCTTCCCCCACAGTGAGGATCAGAGGTGTGAGCCTGTGCTGGCCACCTTTGGCTTTTCCTTTTCCTTGGGAAGAATGCCTCGTGCAGGGGCATTTGTGGTGCTGCTGTGTAGGTTCTAACAGGCTTTGTTGGGTGGGAAAGAAGAGAAGAGTGTTTGGAGAATTGCCACTGAAGGCAAAGTGTCCCGTGCAGGGAGGGGCACGCCAGAGGTGTCTCTGTTGCAGCAGCAGATGTGGGCTCTGCCTCTTTTGGGTTGGAAGGCCAAGGCAAAGCCAGGGCTGGGCTGCAGCTGCTGCTGCTGCTGCTGTGTGAGCCCTGCCGTGCGTGTGGGCGCTGCCAGAGCCGTGTGTGGGGATGGGCTGGAGCTGCAGCTTCCTTGGCCTTTTGTTTGACAGATTCAGTCTTTGGATTAGGAATCTCATTTCTCTTAACTCCTGCCTCTTCCCAGACTTGCTTGGAGAGTGAGTGCTGGCACAGGCCTTTTTGCAGATTATTAGACGTGTTGGCCAAAGAATGTCTCTCTTTCTCTTGCTGTGCAGACCCACTGCCTACAGTACATTTGTGATTGAGGAAGGGCAGAGTCAAGGTGGGGAGTGGGATTTAGCAATCTCTTATTCTCAAGTGGAATGTCTTTTGTCTTTTGTAAACTCACACGTAGAAAATTGCAAAAGCATTTTATTCCACAAGAAAAGGAAACCTTGCAGGCTCTGAACCCTCTTAAGAATCTTTAGGATTCTGATGGATGGGCTGTTGCAGAAGAGATGAATATTCTGCAGCTGGTCATGGTGGGAATATCTTTCTGTCCAAAGGTAATTTGCAGGTGCTTAATCTTGGGAATTTCCTTCCTCAGTGGAATAGAAACCCTACTTGGTTGTCTGACTTTTCATGTCTTTTGGGTTGGTTTTCTTTCCTACCCTCCAAATTCACAGATTTTTGGCACTGGGAAATTTGATGCTGGAAATGTCCCAGGTCCATCAATTTTTCCCTGGGTCCTACATACGGGGCAGCAGCAGAGGGCTCCAGAAAGCAGCACCTTGTGATGGACTGTCTGAGCGGTTGGGTGGGGCTGGTGAGACTCCCAGGCAGAAATGTGAGCTTTGCATGTGGGTTTGCAGCACACAGCCCTGGGCAGTGCTGGGAGCGAGCTCTGCCCTTGCTGACAGCCACGTTGGCAACAAGGAGAGCCCCTGGCTTTGTGCTGGCTGATTTCTTACAGCTCGTGGCATAGGCCAGGGTCAGAGCATGAGGGCACGTCCCCTCACTTGGTGTCCTCTGCTTTTCTGCATTCCTGTTTTGCCTCAAAGTTCATTTTGTGAGAGCTTCAGTTTCACCTTGGCCACCCAAATCCTGATTTTAAAATGCCTGAACCCTGTGGGCAGTGTTCCCATGCTGTTACAGGGCTTTGGGCATGGAGAAGAACAATTACTGTATCCCTGATGTGATTCCAAGAAAATGCTGAGTTATCTTTGGGTTCCTTTCTCTCTGTTTTTCTTTCAAGGGGAATATTAATGTTGCCCCGGAGTCTTCAGGAGAGGACACTATGAACAGGGCTGCAGCAGAGGAAGCTCCATCTGGCACCGAGAGCTGCGGGAACAGTTCCCCAGAGCCCGAGGAGCCTGGTAAGGAGAGAGCCCCCATTGGTTTAGAGAGGTGTGAGACGGCTGCTCTGAGCCTGCCTGTGTCAGGAAGGGAGATCAGAAGAGTTGAGTTCTTGTCTGCAGGGCTGGTGCTTCCTGGTTCCTTTAGTTCCAATCCTGCACTGGCACAGGCTCCCTGAGCCCTGCCCTCCACGCTTCTCCAGAGGCTCTGACACTGAGTCCTCTGCTGTGGCAAGAGAGCAGGGACTAAATCTTACCTTGTGGGAGTTGTGTCACCAACCTGCGTGTCCCAATTTGGTTCATAACTCAGCTCACAGCACCCTTCAGCTTCAGCCATTTCAGCGAGGGCTGAGGCCTCTCTGTCAGCACAGAGAAAGAACAAGGCTGGGCTTCTTTGGGGGAGCTGGGGCTGTCTGTGTTTCAAGCTCTCGTGGGTGCCATTTGCACTGCGAGTGCTGAGACTTTATTGAGGTACTTGAATGCTTTACACAGTTTTGGAAACTTGGCAGGATCCCTGTTCTCTAAAGAGTCGGCTTCAAATTCCCAAGTGAGAGTCTGCCTTTCAGGCCATATTTTACAGTCTGTGATAGAAGGACAATTGCTGCCCAAGGGAAACGTGCCCAAGGGCCAATATTGACTCAGTGTTCTCTTTTCTTCCCAGATCCCACATGATCAGCATCTCCTGGAGGGGTGCCCTGCATGGCAGGAAGAGACAGAGGGAGAGCCTGTGACTACCAGGCAGGTAAAATCGCTCTGTCTGTAGTGATACGCTTAGAATGATTCAGTTATAGTCATCTATCTATATTAATATTATTTATGGAAATACAGTATATTTTTAGTATATATAGATTTAGATTTAGATAGTTGTAATACTGTATGCATAGTTATAAATATAGATGTGCATAGTTATGTGAGGGGCTGAAGGTACTGAAGGGGGCCGGGGCTTTGCCCAGGGGACACTGGGGCTGAGGGGATGGAGGGGGCCAGCAAGGAGCACAGAGGGCTCTGGGACTGCAGCTCTGCCAGGCCTGGGAACCAATTCCAGAGCCTCCACTTTTGCCCCAGCTGCCCTGAAGACCTTGAGGACAGGCGGAGACTGACAGGAGCTTTCAGGGAGAAGCTGAAGGCCACCAGCAAGAGCAGTGAACAGGGAGCTGCTGCTGCCAGCCGAGAGCCCGGTGAGGCCACAGGGCCAGTGAGGCGGGGGGGGCTGAGGGTGGCGTGGGCTTTGGCCGTGGGCTTTGGCCAAACTTTTTCTTTCTAACCCTCCTGGGGAGGTGCTGAGATTTTCCCTTCCCTGATTGAAGGGCCGGTGCTGCCAAGGGAAACGTCCCAATCCTGACTCAGTGTTCCCTTTGCTTCCCAGATGTCCCATCTGCTGTCCCTGTCCAGGAGAGCTGCTCTGCACGGGAGGAAGCAAGGATGGTCCTTCCTTGATTTTTTCGCCTTCTGATGTTTTTTTAGTTTTTGAATTCTTTCTTACATAAGTGTTTTATAAACATATAATGTTTGTGTAAATACTAGTTATGTTTTCATTCCTTTTGAAAACATTCCTTATGTTTTAATTTCATTTTGAGGAGGGAACAATTGATAGACTTTTGGTTTCACCAATGGGCAGCAGTGTAGGTAGCATCTACGCTAGCTGAGAAAAAGAATGTTTAGGAACAAGAAAGAATAAACAGCACTGATAAAGAAACCGACGCATCCTGACTCCTTCTTCTGACACTGGGCTTGGGAAGTAAGGACTTCATCCACAGTCTCGGAAGGCTATCAGCCCGGAATCCGAGACCGGCCTTGGTGTGCCCACGTTGTTTCCTTCCCATCTTCTCACCACCTCCTCTTCTCTGGCTAGGAAGAAACTGTGCTTACCCCACCTTTTTGTTTTTTCTTGTTAAACACCTTCTAACAGAGGAGTTCCCAACCACAGTCATTGGCCCAGCCTTGGCCAGCAGCATGTCCACCCTCAGAGCCAGCAGGCCTTGGCTCTACCAGACATGGCGAAAGCTTCCAGCAGCTTCTCTCAGCACCTTCCTCTGCGGGGCTCCCAGAACCAAAAGAAGGCCCTGCACAACCCAAACAGTCGCCAAGGCTGGGCCTGCTCCGGGCCCGTTCCTGGCTCAGCATCCTGGTGTCTGCAGCCAGGGGTGGCCATTGGTGACACGGGTGCTCCGTGTCAGGGCCCTTTATGACACGGGCCATGGTGGTGGCAGGACACCCTTGTGACATCAGGGAGCCTTGCTGAGGGTTTCTAGGGGCAGCGCAGGCCCCGGGGTGCCCAGTCCCAGGAGAGCCACTCTGCAAGGAGGAAGCAGCTCCCGGGATCTGTCTGTGCCACAGGCTCAGAAGCGGCACCAGACAAGGAGGAAAAAGCTACCAAGGCCACCCCCGAGTGCCGGTAACCCAGCCCCGTGCCCAGCTGGCCACACACCCAGGCCCTCAGCGGGCAGTGGGCGGGAGCAGGCGGCAGGTTAGGCCTGCCACTGTCCCACACCAAGAAGGACAAGGGGACCTTTGGTGAAATGGCCCGCCAGCTTTCCCAGTGGGAAGCTGAGAGGGAGCAGGAATTCCTGCCAAACAAGGAAGATCTGCACTCCCACATCTCTTTGTGGGAAGACTGCAGAGAGCCGCAATTGTCCCCAGCGAGGGACAAGAGGCACAGGGAGCTGTCCCCAGGGGCAGACGCTGGGGCCCAAGAGCTGTCCCAGGAGGAGGAGGAAGTCGCTTCCAGGCCTGGGGACAAAGCCTTGAGCCCAGGCCTGGAGGAGGGTGAGAAGGCCCAGCCTTGTTCCCTGCTGGGGCCCGGCTCCCCCAGCTCCGAGGGCACAGAGCTGACAGCAGAGGCAGCTCCTGCCCTGCCCAGCGCCTCTCCTGGCCCCGGCAGTGCCCCGCAGGCCCAGCCCGCAGCTGCTGCCCCGGATGGAGGTGCTGGGCCGGAGGAGCCCGCCGAGCCTCTGGCTGCCCAGCAGGAGGAACAGGCAGCAGAGTCTGCTGGGCCTGGCGAGGAGCTGCCATTCCTGAGGACACAGAGCCCAGTCTCTGCCCCACAGAGCCCCCCAGGCTCCAGCCCCCATCTGCTGCTCTTGTCCCGTCTTCTCAGCTGTGTGATCCTGTGCCGGGCTCTGCTGCAGATCCAGGGATGCGGGCAGCACCGGGAGCAGTGCAGGGATGTGGAAGTAGGAGAAGCAGCTACATCCGAAGGAGAGCAGAGCCCGGGGCCGGCCCCTCAGAGACCCCTCAGCCCCCGGCCCACCCAGCTGGGAGCCCTCAGGGAGCAGCAGCAGGGGCCAGTGTCATGGGCAGTGCGGGCACAGCAAGGTAGTGAGGAGGAGGCCCTGGACGGGGACAGTCCCTGGGACTCCTGCCATGACTCCGACACGTCCCAGGGGGAATATGAGTGGGACTCGGAGCCAGAGCTGTTCTGTGGGCCAGAGTACATCATGCAAAAGCTGTCCCCGTTGGCAGAGTACATCATCTTTGGTCCTGGGAACAAAGGCTTTAGCCCCGTGTTGGAGGAGGATGAGGATCCCCAGGATCCTTGTTCCCTGCTTGGGCCCGGCTCCCCCAGCCCCATGGGCACAGAGGAAGGAGAACACAAGGCAGAGGTGGCCCAGGGAGAAAGGAACAGCTGCCCACGAGGCTCCCAGGGGCAAGAGTGCGCAGAGCAGGAGCTGTCCCAGCAAGTGGCAGACTGGCAAGAGTGCACAGAGGAAGAGATGTCCCACGGAGGAGTCAACAACTGCCAGGAACACTCAGGCTGGGAGGAATACCTTGAGCAAGAGCTGCTCCGGGAACTCTCCGACTGGCAGGAGAACGTGGAGCAGGAGCTGTCCCAGGGAAACCTCAAGAGCTGGGAAGAGGTCTCTGACTGGGAAGAACACATTGGCCAAGCCCCTTCCCAAGAGGAAATGTCCTTTGGCCACCACATGTCCTGAGGGAACAGTCATGCATCCTGGGTGCTCTCCAGCTGGGAAGATGACAACAACCCAGCACTGTTGCAGAACCCCTGGGGAGTCAGGTACAACTCCAGCAGCTGGATGAAGTCCTTGGCCCCACAGGAGGACGAGTGGGATGAGTTGAGTGTCCTGGAGCTGCTGCCAGAAGAAGACAAGGAGCAGAAATGGAGACTTCTTGCGGCGGATGGGCTCGCGGTGCCCGTCCCTTGGGAAGCCTGGCTTGAGGAACAGGCCCCGGAGCCGTGCAGCCCAGGCCTGCTCTGTGCCTGGCCTGCCCCCCTGCCAGGACAAACCCTGGTGGAGGAGCTCTCTTCTCCCACCCAGGCCTTCCATGGGCAGCCGTGTGCCCCCAGCAAACGTCCCTCTGGCTTCAGGCGGGTGCTGCGGGCGCTGCGGGGGCTATTCTGGTGTTCCTGCCTGGTGCCGCAGCCCTAGGAGTAGCACAGGCACGGCACCAACAGCAGCCATTGATGCACAGCCGCCCTCCCTGTCCGGCTGCGGCACCCACGGGAGCCTGAACGACGGCATCAGGGAACCAACAGGAATGGGAACAGGAGCATGGGAATGACAGAGATGGCAGAGACATCCTGACGACAATGGCAAAGATGACAGACATGAAGACAACAACGACAAAGACAAAGATGAAGACAATGAAGACGAAGAATGGCAAAGACAACGGAGAAGATAGAGATTAAGAAGGTGAAGACAATGACAAAGATGCTGAGGATTTAGATTTTTTTAAAGTTCCATAGAAGAAGAAGGGTAGTGATAGGAATAGGATTTTAGCAATACATAGAAGAAGAAGAGGAATAGGAATAAGAATTCAAAAACCCATAGAAGAAGAGGAATAAGAATTTTCAAAAGCTATAGAAGAAGAATAGGAATAGGAGTAATAATTTTAGAATCCCTAATAGAAGAAGAGTAATATTAGGTATAACGTCAATATATGTAGAAGAAACAAAGAAGTAGAATAGTGAGAATAAGGAACATACGAAGAAGAATTTAGAATTCCATAAATGAAAATAAACTCTAATAAGTAAGTCACTGTAGCAAATATTTTGTCTTTTCCAATAAAATTTGCAATGCACAAGAGCAGAGTCTCTGGGTTTCTTTTCTCCTCTCTGTGAGCCCTTGATTCATTTTCCACTTCAGGGTGCTCTGTGCCTGGCCCCCATGCAAGGCCAAGCCCTCGTGGGATGTCTGTCTTTTCCCGCCTCTATTTTAGTTCAAGCATGAATCAGTAGAGTTAATGTAGTAGAGAAGAACACATGATCTGCAGAAAAGATCTTTGGATGGTCATGAGGGCACTATTAGAAGTCAGCTCCCTCCACTAAATAGCATCAACTATACTTAAATCTTAACTGACAAATGTTTTTCTAAATGTTTTTTCTTTTTTTTAAACTCTAGTTAGGAATGCTGTAATATTTTTTTCACAGGCTTGCCGGGTGTTTAATCTCTGTTAATATTAAGGCAGAAGCTGAAGCTCACTGGTACTTGTTTCATTGTGGTGAGTAGGTATTTGTATTGATCTTTACAAAAAACAGTCTGAGCTCTTTGAGATTGCATTCCTTCCGTCTGTTCTTTTTCTTGAAAAGAACCGCTGTATTTTCTCAACCTTCCATCACAGAAAAACATGGTAGTTGATCACAGCAGTCCTGGTGATCTTGAAAATAGTAATCAGCAAATTTATCGTATCTCTCTGAAAGATCTCACACACCTTTCTGGCCTTTACTGACCCAGGAAGTTTCTGTGCTGTTGAAAATATTCCAGCTTCATGCATAACACTGATAATTTATAGTCACACCACATTAAAACACACATACCTACAAATGTTTATGTCATAAGCAAATAGAGAACAAGGTTTTTCAGTGTGTCATATTTGGGATATTCTATAATGGATTCACGAAGTTAAGTTGCCTGATCCATTTCTTTCCCCTCCTTATTACAAACATCAGATTTTGAAGGAGAAATTGCAATGCCTTAAAATTTAGGAACTTCCAAAACTTAGGGATTACCTTCATATTCTGAGGTTATTCCAAGGAACTCACAAATAAAAGGGCCTAAACTCACAACAGTTTTATTATTGTATTTCTCAGTTATCTCTAATTTGTGATGTGAAGAAAATTTCCCCGATTTTAGAGGAAGTGGATGTTCTTGCTGCTTTGAGAACTCACTTTTGCAGCTGAACTTTGAAACAACAAGCAGCAACTGATACGAAGAGACAATATCTCCAATCATTGCCTTCAGGATTTTGTTGCAGGTAAAGGAAAGGTTCCCTAAGTTTCTAAGGAAGTTAGAGAAAGCAATTGGATTTGAAAAATTACCTGTATGAGATGATCACAGTTACAGTCTGAAAGACACAGCAGTCTTAAAATGCCCTTCTGCCATTCAAGCCTCTCAGTGCTTCTGCTGACTGAGGGTGATAGATCCATACTTATTTGCATTTACATAAGAAAATAGATGTTGGCTTCCAGTAGCTTAATTACTAATCCAACCTTTATGGTTTTTTATGTCTCATAATTACAGGAAAAGGCAAATATTTGCATATGACTGTTACAACCCGTTCAAAGTGAACTGAGTTCGTATTTCAGTTCTTAGAGTACAAAGGAGGCCAAAAATGCTGTTTAACTAAAATTAATATACTTTATTCAATATCAGTGTACCCACTAAAACTGATATGCTCTATTTAATGTACCCACCAAAATGATATGCAATAACAAGAGAAAGAAACAGAGGAAAGAAAGCTATATAGATGAAAACAAGAAAGAAAAGGAGAGATAGGAAACATGAGATTATTACCACAGAGAGAGACGGAGTCCTCGCAGCAATCCAATAGGTCCGCCTTCGCAATCCTCGTGGCTCGTGGCCAATAGATCGACGCCGCTACCCTCGTGGAGCTGATAGATTCCGTTTCTGTGGGGAGGTCCTCAAAAGGGGTCTTCCTCTGAGGCTGTATATATAGTTCTTCCCAAGGCGACAGGCAATCAGCCAAAAGTGGAGGAGAAATCTCGTGAGTCTGGGCCCAATGTACAAGGAGAGGGGGGAGAAGTCCCGTGATGGAGTCCAGGCCCCATGCACAATGAGGGAGAAGTCCTGTGATGGAGTCCAGGCCCTGCACAATGGGGGAGAAGCGGGGCAAGCTGGCCTCTTCGATGCAGGTGCGTTTGTTTCACCTCAGAGAAGGCAACGCTTGGTGGTTCCATTGTTTCCAATAGGATACAAAATCCGGCTTCACACATTCCCAAGTAAACACCTGGGCGGATGTAGTTCCTGTTAACACCAAGAGTCCAAAACCCCCATTCCTTCCCCAAAGTCATCTTCCATGATGGACAAGCGTGAGACATTGTAAAAGGGTCTTCGGGCCGACCTATACACCACCCCGTGGCACACGATTGATGTAATAGCAGGATTCATAGCGTTAATGTGATGTCTTCAGGACTCCATCATCTCCTGTTGGCAATATATCTCAGAAAAAGTAGAAGACAGGACAGAAGGAAAGAGAAATAGCAGGGAAAGAACAAAAAGGTGGGCACTAATGATTAATATCAATTATAATTAATTCAATTAATTAAAACAAACATTATAACAAATATATTAATTTTAAAATTCTCACAATTTTAAAGCAAAATTTTAAACTCTATTAATTAAAACAAATATCATCACAATTATAACAATTGTATTAATTTAAAATTCTCACAATTTTAAACTTAATTAATAAAAATCAGTAATATTAATTCATTAAAATTGGTTAACAATTATATTAATTCATCAAGGTTGAATCAAAAATTCAAACAATTTTAAATTAAATTAAAACAAATAGTTAAAACAAATAACATTAAATCAAATTCAAACAATTAAAAAATAAAATTTTAACTAGTTAAAACAAAATTAAAATACTAAATAAAATTAAAACCAAAATCTCTGATTTTTAACTAAAATTTACTTTATAGTTGTGGTTATGGCTTACATATGGGTATATCTTGTGTCAGCTTCTCTGAGTACATCTATGGGAGGGGGTACATAAACTAAATTGTGTGCATTCATGACTGAGGTCAGTCGTCTTACCTGTTTCATCATTCTCCAATTCATGAAAAATAAAACTGCCGATAAAACAAAGCCAATCAAAACTAAAATCAAAAGAACAATAATGGGGTGACACAATTTATTCAAAACACTGGTGGCAGTAGGGGACCATCCAAAAAGGGTGTCCCACCATCTGTGTTCAGTGTCTGTCTTTACCCTCTCCAAAACACGATGAATTTGTTTTACATTGTGATGGACAGTTACCAAAGTTTTCTGTCCACTCTTTTTTATCTTTTCTAAAATTTTCGTCAAATCCTGGTGGAGCAACAATTGCTTTACCAGAGTAAGGTTCATACCTATTGTTGTAGGCCATAACCTATGGATCAGTGTATAATTGGATTGCAAAAGTTGATACGAAGTAACTGGAGCTGAGTAAGAAAAATCACAACCAATAATTTTGGTAAAGTTACAAACACAAAAATTTGAATGATTTTTGGTATGTAATGTTACATTTTCTATAACTATTTCTTCACAAATAGTCCTAAAACATGCACATCCACTTCCTACATATACTAGCACTGTCTTAAAAGCTTCATTCGGGCGTATTTCAAAATGACAAATGTTCTGTTCAGTGTCTAAACAAATATCTTGAGCTACAACTGCGTTACTTTCACAGATAAACCCTTGTTGTTCCCGAACTACGCAAGATTCTAAATCAACAGTTTGCCATTTATCACCAACTTGACGGGCCCATTCTCGGTGCTCGGAGGGATAGAACGTTGCTCCGTTGTGGTTCAGTCCTAATGCAATGATAGGAAAGATTGAATATACTGAAGCATTGCTAATGGTTAACACAAAGACCGTGGCTGTGTTTGTAACAGAGTTGTAAGTGAAATTTACTAAGTTCCACCATGCCTGAAGTTCCTTTTCAAAATCATTTGCATTGTCCCAAATTATTTTCCGAATCTCAGTAGGGAAGGTTCCTTCTTCGCCTTCTCTTATGATCGCGGCAGCAATGGACTGTATCCACAACTGGGCCTGGAACAAAGAGATTACTAAACAGTATCGTTCAGAGGTATTGATGAACAAACTAGCTGCTTCAGCTAGAGAATTTGACCAAATTACAGTATCCTTTAGAGTCGTCCTTATCGGCCTTGGGAACGACTCAGTGGCTATTCAAACATATACCAGATTGGGAAGGATACATGTGAATGATCACAGATTAATAATTATGCAATTAATACTACACAAAGCAAATGTCTCTTTGGCTCTCAGCTGAATC